>OY282642.1:106715774-107005774 GCA_958299015.1 Tetanocera ferruginea | reverse complement strand
ATTTGATAGCTTAGAAATGGGTCTATAATTAGACACATCAGTTTAAGAAGCAGTTTTGAAAACTGGAGTAATTGCTGCAATTTTCTAACAATCAATAAAGGAACTCGTAGCTAAAGATTTATTAAAAATAATGCAGAGCGATACAGAGAATACTTTTTTTAAAAGATGAATCAAACGTCACCGTATCTTCATTATAGTTGGATTGAAAAAATTTTGCAAAAAAGTTAACAGTATCATTGAATGAGGTTGATACTAAGCCATTGTAAGTCATTGACGAGGGAATAAAAGAATCACTTTTTTTGAATTGGATAAAATTCCGGAATGATTTGGGATTAGCACTGATATTATTTTCAGAGCGCAAAATATAATGCTTACACAAAAACTTATTTAAGAAATTGAATTCCCTCATATAATGCATATATTTACATTTACATTTACATTTTAGCAGAGCATAAATTAGTTCATTTATATAACTTTAAAAATTTTTTACTTAATTTTTTTAACTTTTTTAACCCTTTGGTATACCAGGGTAACTTATAATTTTTAGCCGGTAAGCGCAGAACATTAGAAACACAAACATAAAGGAAACGCGATTTTAATAGTTCAGAGCTTGCCGCAAAGTTTTTGTTATAAAAAATTTCACACCAATTTAAGGGGGTCTTCTCATTGAGCAACTTTTTTTTTCGACTTTTTTTTGCATTGGGTAGTTGTGAATATGCCCCTAAAAGGATTTTTAGAAATTCGAAATACTTTAGAAGATACAGCCTTTTTTGTGAAGCAAGGTCTTCGTCAAAATGAGCTATTTTAAAATTACTTCAAACTTTAAACGCGTTTATCTCGAAACCACTTTTTTCGAACTGGCGGCCATGATATCTCCAGTTAAACTGAACCGATTTTCATTAAACAAAGTGGAATCGTCGCAGAATTGTCACCATTCTCGGGTGAACTTCGACTATAATTTTAAAAAATTTTTGACTATTTTTGTTTTTACACTAAACTACAAAAAAAAGCCCGAAATTGAATTTTTTTTTTTGAATGGCCGCCATTTTGTCAAAAAAAATCACAAAATTAAGTTTGAAGTTCACCCGAGAATTACATCTATACTGATTATAACCCCGTTTTTTCTCATTTCAGACGCTCCGGAGACCCGGAAGTGGCCGCCGTGACAACACCTTTTTTTTTCACCACCAACTTTGAAGTCTCATTACTTTTTGAACAGCCCACGTATCGAGGCAAAAAAAATTTTTTTATTGGGCCTCATTGTTGATTCCGTTCAGCAGGATTTCCGCAATCTTTCCGCGCGGAAATTTTATTTTCTATTGTTGAATCCGTCATATAAAACTGCATTACCTACATTGTTTTTATTTTGTTCCGCAAATTTTAAATTGGATTGTTGATTCCGCAGTATCGACATTTAACTGTGTTTTCATTCCGTTACATTTTTTTTGCGGAAAGCAAGCCTTGAAATTTTCGTTATATCAGAACATAACAAACATGTAAGTTTTCAGACATCATTTAGAAATTAATACAAAATTACTTATAAATTGGTTTATTTTAGGAATAAGAAGCAGAAATACACCAACAAAAACCAACTAGAGGTACTGGTTGCGAAGATGAAAGAAAAAACTGACATTGCCCAGGGATTCAGTCAAAGAGCTCCAGGAGAATTGACTGAATTCTGAGGAAATCTGTCAGTAACACTAAATGCATGCGGGCCTCCTAAAAAAGATGCCTCAGGATGGAAGAAGGTAATGTAACTTTGTGTGTTGCATTTAACATCCACTAATGTTTTCGATGTTAGGTTTGGACAGATTTCAAATCCGGTGTAAAAAAGAAACTTTGTAAAAACAAACAGCAGCTTAAAGGAACTGGTGGTGGCCCTTTTAAAAGAGTTCCACTAAGTTCAATGGAAGAGGATGTACGCTGCGTGATTAATTTCAGCGCTTCAATTGATGGAATCCCAACAATTAATAGTTTTGGAAATCCAAATTCAACCCTCAATACAGTTGGTGTTGAAATTGATCAAGAAATTATTCAAGAGATAATCGAATATGATTTGGAACAGCCTGCAGAATGCATTTCAGAGGCAGCATGCGTAAATCGAAACAGCTCAGAACAAAATTTTAGCGTTGTGACTGGCAGCTCTAAGTTGACACACCCCAAGAGACGGCGAATTGAGCATCAAAATGAGCTCTTAAAAGAGCAGATCTCCGTGCAGAAAAATCTGGCATCAAATGTAACAAAGACTTTGGAAGAAATAAAAAAGCAAAATGAAGACAATTACAAAACTATGAGAGATATAAGGAGGAGTTTGTCAAAAATAAGTGAAAGTAAAATAAAGCAAACAAAAATTCTACAAGAACAGTTGCAAGAACAAAAAAAAAACACTATTTAGAACTAAAAGAGATACTGAAAGATAAACTTGATATAAAAAAAGACTTCTAGAGTAAGAGTTACATAGATTAAATACTTAAGTGATTTGCTTTGTTTCTCTAACTTTTTATTTTGTGAATTTTTAAAATTTTTTTGTTTTAATAAATTGATTTAGTGATTGGTTAAATTTAACAAATATAAAAGCACATTGAAATAAAAACTTTTAAAAATATAACAAATTCTATTTCTTATTTCATTCGCTTTATGAGCAGATTCCACAAAAAATAAACCATTGAAATAGTGTCCATTTCAAAATTTTAGTAAGTTAAGTTTAATTATTTTTGATAATCGACCAAAATGACAACTTGGTGCAGCATATATTCTCGAGTGTAGTATCTAGTACCAAAAGATATCAAGATTATACATCACTACTTGCCTAGAAGTGAGTAAAATAACAGTTACAAATTTTTTATCGGTTAAGAAGTGCCGTTCCGCAGCATATGTCAAAACCGCCGGTAACACAGTTCTTTCCGCAGGAACCAACAATGGAAATAATTTTGTCGATAGAAAATGTTTTCCGCAGCGGAATTATTTTCGCGCGGAATCAACAATGAGGCCCATTTACTCTGAAACTTTTGTAATACAATAAATAAAAAAAGTTTTCAATTATTCTTTGCGTTTTCAAATAAGAATTTTTTTAAAAAGGGTCCAAAAAACGGGTTTTGAATGAGAAGACCGCCTTAAGTTTTGAAAACATTCACTTATATACTCAAAGTTATAAGACTTAAAGTTAAAAGAATTGAAGAAATTATTGCCATTTCCAATAAAATTATTAAAATCAAAATTAACCCTATCACCGCCATGCGATGCGGCTGAGGATGAAATTTTCAGGGTTTGCTACTTGACTTCCCAGAAAGAAAACTCCATTATCACATTTTACCGCCACCGACTCCCAACCCCCCAGTGCAGGAGTGCCATATAATCGCGACAAAAATGTGTGTGCGGGTGCGAAGAAATTAGATAATATTTTTCAAACTTGTTGCATTTTGAATTGCCATATGGCGCTAGCGGCGGTGATAGGGTTAAGGATAAGCGGAACAAAAGATTAACTTTAGAGAAAAAACACATTCAGAAATATCAAATTTAATAATATTCGAAAGAAAAACCAAATCCAAAATTCGATTTAAGCAATTAGCAAAATAATTGACCTGTAATATATCCATACTGAACAAACATTCAATAAAGTTAAACTCATGAGTCGAATTTTGGTGACCCATTTGCATTTTTAGGCACAATTTTAACACAATTTTGTTTTTATGTAAAAAACAGACTACATATCATTTTGTTTTCCTGCAAATTAAAAATAAGCCTCTTTTATAGAGTTTTCAATTTATGGTTTTTTAATGTGTGCTTATGAAAAAATTAGACACAGATTCAAGACCTGCTACCTTAATATAATAAAAAATGCCACATTATTGTTTTTTTTTTCTTCTCTGAATGGTGTTAGGCGTGACCATGGTTACATACTAGCAATTTTTGTTATTGATCTAAATCTAAATCTAATTCTTGTTTTAATCGATAAGACACGTTAACATATATCAATTTTGGCCAGTTTGTTTTTTTAATGTTTGACCAGCGTGCATCGTTACAAAATTAATATGCCCCTTACCAGAGCAAAAATTTTATCGAGGTACAAAGCGAGCTAGCTTCACATGTTGATTATAAAATAATAATGACAGAATTATAGAAAATATTAATTATACCACTTTCAAAATAAAAAGCTTAATGCACACAGTTTCAACAAGTTACCAAAAAGAAAAAAAAGACGCAAGCGACTTTCAGGTATTTCGTTTAATACGTGAGGTAGCTGGCCCACTGTGCACTGGAAAAATTCTTAATTTCTTGTAAACTTATTTGCACATGTTCGTTTTTGAGAGAAACTTTCATTTGCTTAGGTCGTAGGCGAACTTTCTATGCGAGAAAAAAATTAATTAAAACCTTTATTTATGGTTTACTGGTAGAGTATCTGCGCTGTCGTAAGCAACATAATATTTTCTGTCTTTTTATTCTGCAAGTATTTTCACCTTTTTTATTGATCTTTTAGTTAATTATTTAAACATTTTTAAATCATTCAGTCAGAAAATGTCCTTCTTTAACTTAACCTCCCCTCCCTTGATATCACATAAATGGTGAGATGGCATTGATACCACAATCAGTTAAAGCACAAGATCTGTTGGGGCCAACCTGAAAACCAGAAAGTAAATAAAACAAAAGTAATGCCTTAAAGAAGAAATACTTGTATTTACATGTACCTTAAATATACGTGTTGATTTCTCTAAGGCCATAAAATGCCAAGTTAACCTGTCGCTATATAATTTAAATATTTTATTTGTTAACTTAATGCAGAAATGAAGTAACTTGTCTAAAAAACAGCTTGTCAAAACCAAGACATTCCCAGCCGAAGGACTTAAACATATTGTCGATAGCGCGCTAACATTACGCAAAATTTGCATTAAATTCAAATCGTCATGATTGACTTTGACAGCTCAAACCTGGCTGCTTCCTCTGCGCTGCTTACCAACCATTGCATTCGCTTATAAATATCTTTATTTTATGCAAGTTTAAAATTAATAAATTACGGTATAAGGACTCAATATCATACCTTAGTCTCTGACTGAGAGAGAGACAAAAAAAATGTCGCCCATTAGGCATTTGTATATCCGGTTCTTTAGTTGGAAACCATCACAGCAAATTGCAAGCTTAATGCATGCCATTGAAACTTGTGTGATTTATGCACCCTGCTACTGGTGCCGCCATTAGCAACATAGTGAATGGCATGTCGTGCCACAGTCAGTCAACTTGCGGCTGTTTTTTGCTGTCTGCAAAAAATTCTCATACATTTAATAAAAACAAAACAAAATTGAAAAAAAATATTTTAGCTCATATACTTCACATTTTTATAATTATTCGCTCATGATACGCAGCTGCAAGCTACGTACGACGACTGGTGCCAGCCGTGTACATTGGACGCAACTCTACTCAACGCAACTCCATTAGGGAGTATAACATTAATTTCTTAATTTATTGTGAGGCTTAACTTGAGAAACTCAACAATTAGTGATATTATTAAGAATATTATAAATAACAATTTATAAGAAAAGTATCTAGCAAGGACAGGAGTTGCTTGTGATATTTTGTAATAATTATTTAAAGTTTTTTGCAGTATTGATTAGCAAAAGACTATTTCGATTGAAACATAAACAAATAAAAAACAACTTCGCCAAAATTAAAACAAGGATTTTTTTTTTACTTGAGCTGATGAGCGAAAACTTAATTTTTTTGCTAAGAAATAATAACAAAAAAATGAATGCTTCATAACAGTTAAGCAGCAAAAAGTTGTTCTACCGAGCAATAGACAAAAGCGACAACATTTAAGCAATTTAGTAATAAGTAGCTTAATACTTTGCTAAATTGTTGAGGCAAAGAAATGAAAAAAAAAAACAGCGGGTTAATTATGCCAAAACAAACAATGAGTATTATTTGCATCATTTAGCCAAGCTAATGATGCGTGTCTTCTTCAGTGTTAGCAAAATTAAGCAAGAATTCTGAAAAACAACAATTTTACAAAACAGCAACAAGATACTTATTTTTATCTCTTCTTCTTCTTTCTTTTCAGGTCGCAACGGCACATGACTACACACGAACAAAAAAGGGTAAGTTAAACATGACGAATATAACTTAGACTCCAGTTAAAATAACTACTATTTCCGCATAAAACTACTTAAGAAATGTCTAATTTATTAACTCAACCTTGAATATTGAGGCAAACAACATTGAAGGTCGTTAATTTTTAACACTTTCGTTAGCATTAAAAAACCCTTTCCATATGACTCTTTCTTTCTTGGCATCTTGTCATACTTCATAACTTTGTCCTTGTACATAGTTGTCTTTAAACATGAAATAATTTTATGGTATGCGTTTAATTGTCAGTTCAAATGACATTGAAAGTAAATTTGGCTGAAGATGTTTTTTGTATTTTCACCTTTTTTTAATGGCGTCATGCAGTGAAATTACGTTGCAATAAAAACTAAATACGCAAAAGGGGTAGAAAGTGAAGAACGAGTAACGCTTACTGAGACGAGTAGGGATGTATTAAACTTCAATAAATATTCGACTTTCAATATAAATATAATCAATATTTATATTGACTTCAATTGATAAAGTTACTGAGACGAGTAGGGATGTATTAAACTTCAATAAATATTCGACTTTCAATACATTTTTCGAGAGAGCTGCGAAAAGTTTACTAAGTATTAATAATCTAGTAGGTATCGCCTGGTATTAAAATACGACCAATTTTCGGAGTAAAGTAACAAAATTCAAGTTGTTTCTCTCACATAATAAATTTTTTTATATGCAACATCTTTGTTCGTACCAAGCAAGAAGAAGCATTACGAAAATGGTAGTAAAGGAATAAAATTAAAGTATATGGAATTGACAAAAATTAAATTAATATTAGAAATTAGTTTGAAGTAAATAATTGAGGTATTTAGCGATGTCAGAGATAAATGATAATTATCAAATTAAAAACAAAAACAAAGCAAATTATAAAACCGTTAAAATTCTATTTATATAATGACTTAGAAAGACAAAATTTTGAATTATTTTATGTTTAAACTAAATCTCTCAAGAAAGTAGGGAAACCCAAAAGCAGCTTGAAGATTTCATAACACTTTAATCGTCAAAATTGATTCGTTAGTTTAGGAAGAGTTGATATAAAAAAAAAATATGTGTTTTTATTTATTTTTATGTAATAAGCAAGATGGTTCAAATAATACATAACAATATCAATACATTTTCTTCAATTAAATCATTTTTGAATTTTATTAAAATTAACAAAAAATAGGAAAAACACATTTTTAAAAAATTTTATTTTGTCAAAAAATTATTGGGCCTTGAGTTTTTGATTCCACAAACATTATAAATTACGTGTCAAGATAAAATAAATTCATCTAAAATGCGCTATGACACGAAGAGAAAACAAATAAAGAAAGTCTAAAGTCGGTCTAGGCCAACTTTGAAATACCCTAAACCTACTTTTCCAAAATAACATAATATTATTGAAAATGGGCGTGTCCGTGGGCGGATAAAGCCTATATTTTGTATGCATTTAAATGTTGATGAAAAATTTACACATACCATGTTTTATTCCTGCAGCTCACAGTTAATGCCCTTATTGTGCTTTCGCTATGGGAGGTGGGCGTGTTCATGGACGGATTACTCCCAATTTTTGAACAGACCTTAGTTTTGGTATCAAATACATACATACCAAATTTAAATTCTCTATGACAAACATAACCTTATTTATTGAGTTTTAAACTTTTTGGGTTGTATGGGAGGTAGGCGTGTCCGTAGGCGGATGACGTCCATTTTTCAAAACCATCTTTGTCTTGTCATATAAAACATATGTGTTAAATTTTAGCTCTGTAGGTTAAACAGAGGCTTATTTATTGCGTTTTTAATTTTTGGGTTGTATGGGAGATGCGCGTGGGCGGATAGCACTCATTTTTCGAAGACGTCTTTGTTTGTATATAAAAAACATACATACTAAATTCTATCTCTGTACGTAAATAATGAGCTTATTTATGAAGTTTTCAATGTTTGGGTTGTATTGGAGGTAGGCGTGTCCGCGGGTGGATTCCAAAAATATCCCATAATGCAGATCCTTGAATCTATGTGACCATGTGTACAGAGTTTCAGCCAATTATCTCAACTCCTTCTTCTTATCGTGTGTTGACGGACAACACCCAGGCGGACAGACGAACGGACGGACAGACGGACAGAGCTAAATCGACTCAAGAGGGGACTCTGATCAATAATATATACTTTTCTATACCGGACTCGCTTCGTTCTAAGCGTTACAAACGTTTGCACAAAGTTAATATACGCGGACCTTTCAGGTTTAGGGTATAAAAATGGGCTAAAATCAAGCTCAAAGCGTTCGTAACTGAAATCGGCTCAATAGAGCTCAAAACCATTTCAAAATCATGCTATTGAAAATTCGTAGTTTACGCCAGAAATAGATGTCTCTTGGGCTCGCTTGTAAAAAAATTTAATTTTTTGTTGCTATTTTTGCACATCAATCAAAAGAGCAACCGAACGACGTAATTCTCAGTTGGTTTTTGTTCCTGTTAGTATAAAAGTGGTGACCATGGCGTGCAGGTTAAGTGTGTGGCTTAGCACGCTCGGAGCCCGGGTTCGATCCCTAGCCGCGGCGAAAAGTTTTTCAATAAAAAATTTTTCTGATCGGTCACCACCTCTCTGCAGACAATGGCAAACCTCAGAGAGTAAATAATGCCATGTAAAGCTTCTTGAGAACATGAACTTTAGCCGTTCGGAGTCGGCATAAAACATGTAGGTCCAGTTCTCGGTCAATTGTGTGCAAACATTTCATAACACACACAACACAATTGATCATAAGAAACTCGGTCAAAGTCCTTTCAAGGGCTGAAATGGCCAATTTGCTTCTTTTTTTTTTTAGTATAAAAGTGTATTAAAGTGCAAAAACTAAATAAAAAAAAATTATATTTTCCTGTCCAAATTGTATCAAATATATCTAATTTGGACAATGAAAATAGAATTTTTCATTTGCTTGTCATTGTTTTATTAGCTTTTTTGTTGAGATCTTTTGGTGCTGCAAAATAATCCCAAAATTTCTTAGATTAGGCATATGAGTGCATATTAATTTTTTTATTAACAATTCATAAATGGCAAGCATACAAATGAGCATGCTTTTATTTGAAAAACAATACCAAAATGTCATAAATTGTGCAAAAATAAAAAAGAAAATTTTGATAAATGATCCGAAAATCACATACATGGTGCACAAATGAGCGTGTTAATTTTTTTCATAAACAATCACATTAGAACTTTATATCAAGAATATTATGGCTTAGCTCAGAATCACTCTCAAAATTAATTTGTTTGGAATTGTTTTCAGCTCAAATATCTCTCCGTGCAGCAATTCCACTTTAAACGTACCGTATTACGGAATGATCATCTCCGATTTCGATCAAATTTTATTTGGATCATCACTGACACAAACAAAAAACTTTTTATGCAGAAAAAAAATTTGGCATGATTTGTGATGGAAACGGGTCCAAAAAGTCGACATAAAAACTTAGAAAAATTTTTATAAATTTTTTCGAGAATTCATACCATTCATACGACAAAAAGTAAATAACTAAAATCTATTCAAACATCTCAGAGATATTGACTTCCCAATGTAGAACATTGTATTTAAGACTGTTTTTATCCTTTCTAGGACTATATTAAGAAAATTTAATAAAAATACTTTTGGCATCACAGTAATTGTCACCACCTTGGAAAAAAAAATTTAATAAACATTTAGAAATCATTGAAAAAATAGGAAATATCTCTAAAATATTACTCTAAAATACAAGTAACGTTGAATTTTCCAAGTTTCCGTTAAGATATGATGTGGAAATACAAGCTTTTGTTTTCAAAACATATTTTTATAAAATTCAACAATTGATGAATGCATAAAACAATTTTGCAATTTTAAAAATAAAAAAAATTATACAATTTTCTCAATTTAAAAAAAAAAAAATTGGCCATTTCTGCCATTGAAAGGACTTTGACCGAGCTTCTTATGATCAATTGTGTTGTGTGTGTTATTAAATGTTTGCACACAATTGACCGAGAACTGGACCTACATGTTTTATGCCGACTCCGAACGGCTAAGGTTCATGTTCTCAAGAAGCATTACATGGCATTGTTTACTCTCTGAGGTTTGCCATTGTCTGCAGAGAGATGGTGACCGATCAGAAAAATTTTTTACTGAAAAAAAACTTTTCGCCGCGGCTGGGCGAAAATTTTTAAAATTTCTCAATTAAGATCATTTAAATATAACGTAATAAAATAGTAAAACTGAATAACTTTTAGTTTCTCTTATCTATTTACTAATATTGCTATATGTTTCATTTGTATGGGTTTAACTGGTAAAGGATGAGCGCTAACATTCGATTAATCGAACATTATATTTTACTCACACCTGTACCCCGCTTGCCAGATGTTGAGTTTTGATTTCAATAGATATTTTGGCTATAATACCTCATCATAACTTTATTATATTTTTTTATTTTTGTTTTAATATATTTTTAAAATCATTTCCAAGAAATGTCTAACGGCAAGGTTTTTTGAATCATCCTTACTAAAATTAGGTGTGGGCAGATGGTAAATATTATTTTGAAAATAGCCAATCATCAATGTAATATATATCATGAATCAGTGGCGTAGATATGGGGATGGTCCACGGGTCCGGACTCCCCCAGAGCCATAAGCCAAATATGACAGTTGTTGTCAATTGATGCTATTA
The DNA here is from genome assembly GCA_958299015.1 of Tetanocera ferruginea. Classification (NCBI taxonomy): domain Eukaryota; kingdom Metazoa; phylum Arthropoda; class Insecta; order Diptera; family Sciomyzidae; genus Tetanocera; species Tetanocera ferruginea. The sequence continues at coordinate 106,995,003 of OY282642.1, read as the reverse complement.
TGTTAAAAGTTCTTGTGCAATTTTCGAAAGAACTTTGTCAAAACAATAATTACTGATTTTTTATAAAAATGGAATCATCTTAACAAAGTTGAGTTTTCAAATTCTCTTAATTCTTTAAGAATATTTTTCGGAGATTTTGGTGAAACTAAATATTGCTTTAAATATACGCGAAAACATTTCACCTACAAATATTTTTCATGAACTGAGCTGAAATGAAATTGAAAATACACTGAGAAGAAAACCGTACTTTAAAATTAAACAAACAATCTTAAAATGAAAAATTTAATGCATTTCCGTTTCTAAAAAACAAAAACTAAAACAACCGTGTTTCATATTCAAACAAATTCCTTTCTTCTTTTTATAATTTTCTCTTTTTATTTCTTTGTAATAAAAAAACCTTAAAAAAAAACAGTTATCTTATATTGAATTAAAAATTTCTGTACAGATCAGATCAAGTTTATATTTGCAGATCTTATTTTTAGCACCCATTCTCTAAGAAAGTTCGCGGGCAGTGAAAAAATGTCATTTTTGAAAATTCCATACACTTAATGGGTACTCTAACAAATATGAATTTACTTAACTTAGCGTATGGCAGATCATTACTTTTTTGCGAACCCTTCCCAGAACCAAAAGCTATCTACGCCACTGATATGATCTAACTTTTCCATTATCATAAACCTTCATTCCGGAGCGCAACGGTAATGACGGCCACACATGCAATATCAGTCTTATCATTTTTAGCAGCAACTTTCGACCTCTTTTGTAAGAATATTTTAAAGAAAAGAACGAAGAAATGAAGAATTCAAAAAGAATGCATACATTTTTCGTGAAAGCAAAGCTGCTTTAGTCTTTAATACTAGTTTTTAGTTGAAATATTTGCAATATATATTATTTTTTTTTGTCCAGAGTGTAACAGCATGTAATTTTTAAAATTTCTAAAATTAAAGCAAAAGGATTTTGTGGGTATCTACAATAAAATTTGAACAATTAATGCGTGTGTAAACTAACAATTGCCAAAGAGTTGCATCGATGCTCAAAATAGTTGTGTTTCAATGTCAATTACCCAGTAACGTGCTCTTTATTGCCCTCTCTGCATAACCCTACCACAACCTAAACTCTCATGCTCGACCCTGGCCTTGTCAATGCTATAGCCTACTTAACTATGCCATTCAGCGCGGAAATAAATGCTGAATGAGTCTCATAAAACAATAAAAGCGGACAACGTCGTCTGACTTACATTATATGACAAACACAACGCCCCATGCGGTGTAACGCTTAGCTAGAAACGAAAAAAAAGACAAAGAAAAAAAAAGATAAAAAACCAAGTGATAAAACTGAAAATAAGCCAAGTAGCAGGAAGCAGAAGAGTTCAAATACCTAGCTTAAACGCTGCTACAACGATGGCTTCAACGACTGTGATTTTTGCATGGCTGGCTTGATGATCGCGCACAGTGGGCACAAGAACTATTTGCGGCATTCGCATGATTGTTTTGTTCATGTTGTTTTGTTGTTGTTGGTGTTGGTATTGGATTTGATGTTTTTGGCAGCAACGCCGTGCTCTGCAGTCTACTGTGTGTGTGGGTCATAAAAAAAAAAGTGAGAGTCATTAAAATTTTTTACTGCTTCACAAGGTCGTCTGGCGGAATTTTATGTTGTTTTCTTAGAGTGTGTGTTTGCTGTTGTTGTTGTTGTTGTTTTTTTTTATATGTGTTTCCAACGGATGCGGAAGACAAATGCTGCTGATTCAGTATTATTTGCAAAAAAGATGCTGTTTTCATATCATGTTGTCACTTTTATTTTCTTTAAAGAAAATCACATGATTTTTAACTATCGATTTGTGTATTTTTTTTTTGTATTGTTCCAAATGACCTTCGGAGCTGTAACCCATCTATTAAAACAAGGCTCAAAAGAAGGCTAAAAGGAAATTGTGTTTTTTTTTTTTAATTTCAATCTATGGGTTTAACTTAATGAATTAGTTTTTGTGAAGCCTTTAAGTTTTTTAGTAGCAAAATATATAACGCTTGTTTGGTTGTTCTTTAAATTAATACAGTTGAAATCTTATTTCTGTAATTTTTCTAGCTTTGCTTAATATGAGCTCATTTCTAGCTATCTAGTGGAAGAAATGCACTTCTTTCGACTCATTAGTTGTTTAAAATATCTAGTACAGTAAACAAAAAAATTAACGTTGCACTATTTTTATGTTGTCACAGTTTTCATTTTTGTTCATATTTTTTGCATTTTATATTTGCCAACAAGAAAATATTGAAAATATTTTCGTGCATTATTATTTTTGTGTGCTTTTCTTTTCTTAAAAACAAAAAAAAAAAAAAAAAAAACAAATTCAACTCGAAATACTTGAGCTGGTTTTATTATGCGAAACAATTTTTCGTTTCAATTACTTGAAATGGATTTGGGCACACAGTGCGAATTTGTGTGGAAAGCACACAGCAGCACAGTACAGTCGTTGTTGCTCAGCAATAAATCCAACAAATTTATCTGCTTTAATAATATAACCAACAACAACAACAACAACAACCAAAACAGCACTACAGAGTGCAGTGCTTAAGACTTTTACTAGATATGCACAAACAAACTGACAATAAATTCAATATATGTAGCTGACATTCCAAAGTTTGTCATGAATTCACTCACTCACTCACTCACTCACTCACTCTTTAGTCTTCAGCATGAATGATAAAAGAACGTTTCTTAAAAACAGAAAATACAAGAACATATATATGTATAAACAAAATATATTATTCTCTAGTACTAGTGGTATGTGTCGACAGAAGGTGTCGAATTACAACGTTACCAGCATCGATGGGTATTTTGTTAGCAATGGACGGAAAGATGTTGCTGGAAGGAAAATGGTCATTGTTGACTGAGTGAATTTGCTTTGAGCCAAGGAAAGTTTTCACACTAGCCAGAGAGTTAAGCAGATGTCATCTAAACTAAGTTCGAAGACTTACTGCATGCCATGGCATTGCTAAATAGTAGCTTAAAAGCTTATCAACTATCTAAATTTTCATTATTGCTTTAAGTTATCTTCACTATCTTAGTTTTCTGCTCTGTCGTAGTTATTCGAATAAATAGTTATTTATTTATAAAATACTGCATTCATTCATGCATGCATATATTTCTTAATGGTTTTTCTGCTTTGTATTTCTCTATCGTAGCCAAAAACCATTCTAATTCTAATTTCGACAAGTACTTTTCTAATAGTAATCTTTGTTGTGTGGTTACATTAAAGTAATATATTTTTAATTGGTTTATTTTACTGAAAACATGTCTGCTTTACTAGATTATCAATTTTGTTGAATGTATTTTTAATTGAATTATCTTTTTTATATATGGCATATGACCGAGTTGGCAATGTACCAATTTATCAATTAGAAATATTAATGTTGGGTGAAATTTTTAATTTAATTTTTAATTGAAAAATCTCATATAATATATAGGTGGGTGGAAGGAAAGCAAATGGTAAAAATCATTTATTTTTCTATAATGAAACATATCGAACCAAGACCGAACAAATATGCAAAAGTTCCGCTACACTATATACATATACCATACATATGACATATTAAATTTTATAGATAGATATGTCATACATATAGTACGGAACATATCGCTTCCCTAATATAGAAAGGTCCCACTCGTTTATTATTTTTGTCAAAATTGACTTTTTTCAGATTTCGAGAAATCATCCACACCTTTGAATAAAAAACATTGGAGTGCTTCGATTGAAAATAAAAAAAAATATAAGCAAACAAAAAGCCGTAACCCATAGAAATAATAATAATTAATTTTTATTAAGTTTTTCCTTCTACTGTTAAGTAACAAAAACTATAGTTAGTGCCTTTCTATATTAGTGTAGCGAAATGGAATTCAAATTCTGACAAGTCCTTTTTATATGCGTTGGTTTAATTACACTGTAGGGACTTAAAAAAGACACATGAAAACGCCGAGACAACCCAACTTAATTTTTGGTAGTAGAATACGGTCGTAGATACTCAATTTTTTTCTAGTTAGATTATAATCTCGAGATATTCGCGACATTTAAACCCTTTTTATACCCCCACGCGTACTGCGTAAGGGGTATATTAATTTTGTCACGACGTGTGTAACGCCCATAAGAAGGCGTGTTAGGTATAGAAAAGTATATATATTCTTGATCAGCATGACCACCTGAGTTGATTTAGCCATGTCTGTCTGTCTGTCCGTCTGTCCGTCTGTCCGTCTGTCCGTCTGTCTGTCTGTGGACACGATTACAGCCGTAATTTTGAAGCTATAGTGCTGAAATTCGATATTTGAGCTTTTTTCTAAAAAACTAAGATCAAGTTCGAGAATGGGCTAAGTCGCATGAAAACCACGCCTACCTCCCATATAACCCCAATATTGAAAACTCTGTAAAGAGGCTAATATTACAGCTACAATACTGAAATTATTTCGGTATTTGTATATTCTATGTCAAAAATAAGGTGTGTACGAAAAATGAGCAACATCCACCCACAAACACGCCCACCTCCCATACAACCCCAAAATTGAAAAATCTTTAAAGAGGATAATATTAAAGTTACAAGACGGAAACTCGGTATTTAAGTATTCTATATCAAAACTGAGGTGTGTCAGAAAAATGGGCGTCATCCACCTACTAACACGCCCGCCTCCCATACAACCCCAAAATTGAAAACCCTATAAAGAGGCTAATATTAAAGGTACAAAACGGAAACTCGATATTCGTGTATTCCATAACAAAACTGAGGTGTGTTAGAAAAATGGGCGTGATACACAAACTAACACGCCCACCTCCCATACAACCCCAAAATTGAAAACGTTATAAAATGATTTATATTTAAGCTGTAGGAAAACAATTTGATATGTATGTATTTGAGACACATAAAAATAATAAAATCTCTCAAAATCTCATAAAAAAAGCTCTCCAACTTAAGATTATTTTACCTTTAAGAATCGGCCGTGTGGGTATTTTAACTTCAACCCAGTCGAAGGTATACCTTACTAGTTTTAACTTTATTTTTATTATGAATTTAGAAAGAAATCCAAATGTTATGAAATTTCGTATAAACGGTTATATTAAACTAAGATTTAGATCTTTTGATATTAACTTTGTGCAAACGTTTGTAACGCATACAACGAAGTGAGTGCGGTATAGAAAAGTATATATATTCTTGATCAGCGCCCCTCGTAAGTCGAGCTTTTCATATCCGTCCGTTCGTCCGTCAGTGTGTTGTCCGTAAACACAGGATACGAAGAAGGAGTTGAAATAATTGGAAGAAACTTGGTACACATGATCGCATGAACCCAAAGATCTGCTCTTTTGAATATTTTTTTAATCCACCTACGGACACGCCTACCTCTCTTACAACATTAAAATTGAAAACTGCATAACTCAGCTCATAATTAGCCAACATAATTACAACAACAAAATTTGGTACGTATGTATTTTATATCAAAATAAAGATGTCTACGGAAAATAGAGATCATTTGCTCACGGACACGCCCACTTCCCATTCAACCCAAAAATTTAAAACAAACTTAATAAGCGTCTGCTTAACTCACAGAGATAAAATTTAGCACGTATGTTTTTTTTAACAAAATGAAAATGATTTTGAAAAATGGAGATCATCCGCCCACGGACTCGCCTACCTCCCATACAAGGCAAAAATTGAAAACTGGATATATAAGCTAATAATCAACCTACAACAATATAATTTGGTGGTTATGTGTTTTATACCAACACAAAGATGTCTTCGAAAAATGGGTGTCATCCGCCCACGGATACGCCCACCTCCCAAACAACCCAAACATTGAAAACGGAATAAATAGGCCTTTGTTTAACCTTCAGAGATAAAATTTGGCAGGTATGTTTTTTATGACAAGAAAAAGATGGTTTTGAAAAATGGACGTCATCCGCCAACGGACACCCCTACCTCCTATACAACCCAAAAAGTTTAAAACTCAATAAATAAGGTTATGGTTGTCATAGAGAGATGAAATTTGGTTTGTATGTATTTTATTCCAAAGCTAAGGTGTGTTCAAAAATTGGGAGTTATCCGTCCATGAACATGCCCACCTCCCATAGCGAAAGTACAATAAAAGCCTTAACTGTGAGCTCCAGGAATACAATTTGGTATGTGTAAATTTTTCATCAACACTTAAATGCATATAAAATATAGGCTTCATCCGCCCACGGTCACACCCATTTTCAATACTATTATTTTTTTTTTGGAAAAGTATGTTTAGGGCATTTCATAGTCGGCCTAGACCGACTTTAGACTTTCTTTACTTGTCGATTCTATTTTTGTATTTTGAAAAAGTTTTCAAATACCCAATAAACCACATAGCGGACTCGGTTTAGTTTCGAATAAGTAATGAAACCGAGAACTCGGATTAGATATCTCGCATTCGATTCGAGTTCGAAACGAGTCCGCAATCTCGTAAAATAAATAAATTTTTATATATCTACAATTAATCATCGCAACATTGATTTTTTTGTTTATAAATTTTTTAAAAAATAGAGAAAAAACACCAAAAGCAAAAAAAAACAATGATACATTTTTTTGCCTGAGCTGGGAGTCGAACCCACTTCCTCAAACGTTTGTTTTCATAATGAAGCAAATTACGCCACTTCTAAACAACAAATGCGGTAGGCTAGTTGATAACGTAGGAGACTGGCATCCGGGAGACGCGGGTACGAATACTGAACATGTATACTTTTTTTTTTTTTTTTTTTTTTTATTTTATTTTAACAATAATAATCTTATAATCTCTTATAAGACACGCGTAAGACACGAATATATTAAAAAAATTTAATTTAAAAAAAAAATTGCTAAAATTATTCGAAAACGATTTGCTAATGTTGAAATTCTCGCTTCGGTAGTGATTCGATTATGATAAAAAATCTCGTTTCGAGAATGAAATGTGCATTTCTCCCGCCATTGGGTTCATTAGCAAAACATTTTCGAACTTCGTTTTCGAAATAAATATCCGAGATCTCGGATTCACCTCGAATTCGAGGCAAATTCGTTTGGCTTATTGGGTAATAATTTAAACATTTGTCTTTGTTTATTTGAATTCATATTTTATGTTTCGATTAAAAAAAAAAAAATAATTAAATTTCAAAACATATTTCAAATTGCCGAATGTCTCGAAAACTTCATCTAATTGAAAAAAGCTAAGTAAGCCTCATATTCTGCGGCTACACCATACCAAGTTGGGATGTCACAGCGATTTTATGTGTCTTTTCAAAAGTTATAAATTTACCTACAGCGTTCTCGGAGAAAAAAAAGAGACTTTAATCAAGGTAAAACCAGCTCAATAGAGCTCAAAACCATCTCAAAACATGCTATTTTTGTTCGCAGTTTATGCCAGAAATTGGACTTGAAAACTTGTTTGATAAACACGTCAAAATGTGTTAAGTATGAGCCCAAAATAGCTTGTTTTTAAAAATATTAATTTAGTTATTGCTTATGTAAATTGAAAAATGAGCAACCGAACGATGTAATTCTCAATTGGTTTTTTGTTCCTGTTAGTATAAAAGTGCAGAGAATAAATTAATAAATTATATTTTCCTGATCAAATTGCGTGAAACACAATGAAAATATAATTTTAATTTGACTTTATGTCATTTTTTTTTTTCTTTATTTCAAGGGCATAATTCCGCGTTTTAATATTTTTGTATTATGTTTTTTTATTTTTTTTTAAATTTGGCATATTTTGATAAAAAATTACAAAATTTCTGAGATTAGGCATATTCATTTTTTAACATCAATCCATAAGTGACATACATTGGACATAAATGAGCATGATTTTTGTTTTTAAAAACAATACCAAAATGACATAAATTGGGCACAAGTGAGCATATTCATTTTTTTGAAAAATGATCCATACATCACGTACCTACATTATGCACGAATGGGCGTCTTTATTTTTTTATAAACAATCACATTAGGTCTTGATATCAATAACATTATGGCTTAGCTCAGAATTACTTTCAAAATTAATTGATTTGGGATTGTTTTCAGTTCAAATTTTTCTCCGTGTTGGAAAATAGGCTGAACTTTTTTAACTACTCAAATTTTTTTTCGAAATCTTAAGTAACAATTATAAGACAATAATAATAATGAAGTAAACTAAGTAGCTTCATTGCCCACCAAAACTAAATGCGACAGAGACGCAATTTGAAGATTATTTGCGAGTTTAGGTTCTAAAAATATAGTTGTAGGCGATTACAACATAAAGCACTAATCATTGGGTATACTGCCTTATATCTTCGAAATTAAAATGCCTCAAGTCAGCCATATCACCAGCTTACTTATATATTATATCCACTGGTTAGCCCACAAACTGGCTCACAGAACCTCGTAAAACACCAGACCTAAATGTCTTTGGTAAGGCAAAAAATGTCATAAGATCTGTTATCAAACCATTCAGGTTCTTGAGATTTTGAGATCACTCCTTCAGCGTTTTTTATACTGAATAAAAAACGAGTACAATAATTATGAATTTTTATACATCCCCATAAATCGCATTCATGAATTTTGAACCAGTTACGAATAACATGAGTCACATGAACTATGCATAATTCAGTGCACAAAATACACAAAAGAAAATACACGAGAACATGAATTTTTCATAAGATAAGTGTTTAAAGTTTATAAAGTGTGTGTAAAAAATACATGAACCAATATAAAATTTGGTAAATACCATGAAATAAATACATGGAGAACATGAATCATTCATAGGCTTTGTGAATAAAATTCATAAAAGTCGTGTACAAATACGAGAAGAACAAAAACAGGAGATAAGTGAAAAAATTCATGAATTTAATACTTGATAAAGTTTGTCGTACGCTTTTTTGGTATTAATTCAAACTAAAAATAAATTAAACTTATATGATTCGAAAGGTTATGTTGCGCAGATGTGCAGAATGTATATATAAATGATATATCTGATAGAGGGGGTTCCCAACCTTTTAAGAGAGAAATTAAATTTTTGAGAAAAAATCTGCTCTTTGATTAATATGAAATTTGATTGGATGAGAGTTCTTGAGTTGGTCGAATTTTTAAAAGTAACAATTTCTTAAAAAATTTAAAGTTTTATCCATTCGTCAGTTGTACAATTTGTAAAAAAATGTGTTTTGAATTCAAAAATTTGATTTTCCATGTGAATATCTTGGTTGAATTTTAATGGTTTTTCAATTTTTCTAATTTTTTCTTAAAGTTTGTTAAATTTTCTTTCAAGTGTGATAACAACAACAGCAAAGTTCTAACCAAAGGTTTTTGAAATAAATTTTCTTAATATTGTCGTTAGTTATTAAGCGTGTGTTTCAATCAAATGCCAAGAGAGAGAAAAAAACTGTTTCAAATTGAATGTTCTAATTTCTGAAGCCAATAACTCCGGCATCTGTGAATAAATTTCATTTATTTCTTTTTGTATTTAAGTCTTATCTTATCAGTTGACTTAAAAGAACTTTTGAAAATAATACCTTTTTTTTTTGTTTATATTTAAATTATTTCTTTTAAAAAAAGACCGTAAAATTAAATTTATTCTTTAAATATGGGGTAAAAATGATTTTTGTTGTAAAAAAACAAAAACTCAAAATTGCATTTTTGATTTCCTTTCAAATTCTATACCGAATTTTAGGTAAATTTATTTTATCTTGACACTAAATTAAAAAACTGTACGTGCTATCAAAAAATCAAGGCTACTCCCTATGATTTCTTTGACAAAATTAAATTTTTTTAAAATGTTGTTTTTCTGGTTTTGAACAAAATAATTATACCAATTATACCTATAGCTACATAGCTTTAAATTGGTAATTAATAAATTGGTCGAATTTCGACCCCAGGCGATACTAGTTATATTAAAAAGGTAAAAAAATTGATGCGCTGACTGTGAAAAATATGACGGTAAATTTCGAAATAAGAAAAAATAATTTTTATCCATTAAAGAACTATAAAAAAAATGACAACACCAGCAAGATCTATTCAAGGCACTTAAACTATACCTGAGTTTCTTGTCCGTGCGACTTACAGTTTAGAATATACAGCTGTTCAAATACTATACCTGTACCTATTTAGTTTCTTTATCATTTTGAATGTTTTTGAAAGTGTATAACTTTGCAAAAAAAAAAATTAAAATTAAAATTATAAAAAGCAGAATAAATTTTTAAAATAATCTAACATATTGGCTTTTCATTATTTTGTTTGAATGCAGAAACAGTTTTACTAGTAAATTTTAATGTTTAAAAAAAATTTAAAATCTCAAAATGAAAGTAAAGTTCTGACTATTTCTTAACCCTTTAGCTCTAATATTCATCTGTTCAAAACCCTGTACTTTTCTATATGTATTCATTTAAAAATCCACTCACAAACTGAAATTGCATTTCGTGTTGATTTAAAAATTTTTCTTTGCTTATTTCCTTTATTTTTGTCATTTTTGACTCTGCTGTTGCTAATGATAGAATCCAGAAAAAACACAAACAAGCAGCACAACAAAATAGCTGCTCAGCTGTCAAATGTTGACCAATTGCGTGGCCAATGCTTCCAACACTTTGATTCCAGTCCAGACACATCCAAACACTAATCAAGTTATTTGAAGCTCATGTCACGTAAAACATTCCTTGTTATTTTTTTGTTTGTTCGTTTCTTTTTATATAAAATTTTAGCCTTACTTGTTGTTTTCGTTTTTTGACTTTTTGGTAGTGTTAAATTTGATTTGTTCAGAAAGAAGTTGGATGGATACATTTTTATTGATTAAGACATTGAGTGAATTCATACATATTATAAACATGCCTGTATAATCAATGAGGCATATTTTTTACAATTTTTAATAATTTTTCTAATGTTTGGTTTAAACTTGATCATTTTTTATTTGACATGAGAGTTTAAAGTGCAAAATTTCACATAAATTATAACAACTTTATGCAATTTTTGCTTAAAATATGTAAAGTCATCAGTTGTTCATGTTTTTTGCCATTGTCAAAAAAAAAAAAAAATTGACAACGTGTTGGCATTTTTCATTCCATAGACAACAACTGAACAACTTAGACTTTAGACATTTTGAAAAAGCTCCATTAAATATTATTTTTTTCAAAAACTTAAAAATAATAAGTTTTTATAAGATGTAATTTTATTATGTAGCTTTTACATTCGACTTAAATAGTTTGAATATATGTGCTCATGTTTGGGTAACAAAAAATCTATATTTTTGCTTAAATATTGTATAATTCTTTTTTTTTGTTTAAACAAGAAGCTTTTATATTTACTTATATAACTTTAATATTTTTATTTTTGTTTTTACTGCTGTTTAAACTATTACAGAATTATTTAAGTATTTTTATTCACTATATATGTATATGTCACTACTCGTATAGTAGTTTTATTTTGGCCCAAAAAATTAAAATAAAAAAAAATTACTTTTTAATGTGCCCAAAAGACTATGAATCATTTATTTTATTTATGAAATACTCGTTCCAATTTTCTGTCATACCTCAAATGTATTGAAAACAAAAATAAAAACAAAATGTTTTTGTTTTTCAGCCACAACATGTTGTTTACGTTTTTGTTTTTGTGTTTTTATCTCAGTTGAGTTTGTCTACCAACACCCACCCACCACCCAACATGAAGAGAACTGACTATTCGATTAAGAGTGATTTTCATGGCAAAGAGCTGCTTTCGCAGTATCATGGTATGTTTTAAGCTCCAAATTGAGTAAAGAGCGTGATAGTTTATTGTTTGCTTGTGTTGGTTTTCGCTTTTGGCTAGATTGTTTGTCCATGTAACAGGGTGTTCTGAAAGTAATTTTATGCATCCCAATTTTAAAAACTGCTTACATTTTCAGTAGAACTTCACTTGAAAAATTTTATTCAACTTCATATGCAATATCGATGCTTAAGCGCACTACAGTGATAAGTTACATTTTGAAGAAAATAGGTTTACTTCATTTATCAATCCATCAATATAATATCTACCTTGTGTAAATTTATTGAAAATGCATAGCCAGTGAATGCGTATCAGTACACAGTTAAAATTAGTGTTTTGTATTGAGATGTATTGAAATTTAAAAACAAAATCGACGTTCCTGAACGTTTGAAATTTTTCACTTATCACTTTAGGGACCTAAACCATCGATATATAATCATTGCGATCAATCAGAAAAGATTTTTCATTTACCAATACCAATATAAACGTCAACTAACAATTGCACTTCCAAGTACACTCAGAAAAAACACCTATTTTTCTCCGATACAAAATTTCACTATTTTTCCAAAATTTTGATAAAAAATTCACTACATATACGAAGTATTTTCTTCAATAAAAACAAATATTTTCTCAAAAATAAGTAAATCCTCTTCTCTAAACATGATATATTTTTATATATTTGTTTTTTTCGTGGAAGCTTTTTATGATTTTCTTTATCGCATTTAGAGAAAATCATTCTTTGGAGCAAACTCTATATCATTTTTCTCTAAATTTTATGCCTTTTTTATCATATTCCGAAAAAATTTTTCTAAGTGCAGCTACTGCTAGAAACAATCCTCCTCTTTGCACTTGTGCAAAGCCTTTTAAAAACAGATTTGGATCATTTTAACGGTTTCCTCTCGAAAAAACAGCTCAAAACTAAAGTAGAAAGTATTGAGAAGCTAATTGACTTTCGATATTTTTCTTCGCTGTTATCTCAAAGAAGCACAATAATGAGGATCTACTCTAACACAAGCATCCTCGCTCTCACAAGAAAAATAAAAGTGGTTTGAAAACTGTCTTAGCTACAATGAGGTGCTTTGTCAAAGGCTTTTAGAAGCACTTTAACGTGACACTCTAATTGCTTCCGGAAGCTTTTCTGCAATAGCTTTTCTGTCACAAAATTACTTCCTCCTTATAAGGATCGTTCGAAAATTTAATCTTTAAATGAACGAATGACTTTTATCTCTTATAAATTTTAACTCTAAGGGCAGGAGCAGTAGAAACGCTTATAACTTTATTTATTTATAATTTAGTAGAACGGATTACATGTTAACTGCTCTTTTAAGGCGGTCTTCTCATTCAAAACCCGTTTTTTGGACCCTTTTTAAAAAAATTCTTATTTGAAAACGCAAAGAATAATCGAAAACTTTTTTTAATTTATTGTATTACAAAAGTTTCAAAGTAAATAAAAAAATTTTTTTTGCCTCGATACGTGGGCTGTTCAAAAAGTAATGAGACTTCAAAGTTGGTGGTGAAAAAAAAGGTGTCGTCACGGCGGCCACGATTCCGGGTCTCCGGAGCGTCTGAAATGAAAAAAAAAAAACGGGGTTATAATCAGTGTAGACGTAATTCTCGGGTGAACCTCAAGCTTAATTTTGTGATTTTTTTTGACAAAATGGCGGCCATTCAAAAAAAAAAATCAAATTTCGGGCTTTTTTTTTTTAGTTTAGTGTAAAAAAAAAATAGTAAAAAATTTTTTAAAATAATGGTCGAGGTCCACTTTGTTTCATGAAAATCGGTTCAGTTGAACTGGAGATAACATGGCCGCCAGTTCGAAAAACGTGGTTTCGAGATAAACGCGTTTAAAGTTTAAAAATAGCTCATTTTGACGAAGACCTTGCTTCACAAAAAAGGCTGTATCTTCTAAAGTATTTCGAATTTCTAAAAATCCTTTTAGGGGCATATTCACAACTACCCAAGCTATAAATAAATGCAAAAAAAAGTTGCTCAATGAGAAGACCCCCTTAAACCGCATGAGTACATTGCTTATGAACTGCATAGCTTTTGGTGTTAAATTGCCAAAAAGTTAACTCAAAACGAGATTGAAATATTTTTTTTAACTAAATCCTTGCATTTGCATATCTAGTTGTTATGTCCTGTGCTATTTCTGAGCCCAAATTATTTGTTGATTTCTGAGGCCAAGCATAGATTAACTTATTCATGGCTTCTGGTATCCATAACATTGAATTGAATCGTGGCGATTCGAAATCGATTTTCCCAAACATGTCATTTTTAAAGTCGCTGACCAGCCTACATAAAAAACTACTAAACCGATCATTTTTAAATTTGGTATTTTCCACATGTAAATAGCTCTCTAGTTACGTCGAATTTTAAAAATTTTATGAAATTACTTACTTTTATAATTACTTTTTAAAATTACTAATAATTTAATAATAACAAATAGGTTTATTTCAAAAATCTTCATTTTGGCTTCAAAATGGTGCCAAAAATTGAAAAATTGAAAAAAAAAACTCGACGAGACTGGAGAGAATAAACTAAAGCAAGCACTTTGATTTTTTGGTTTCAGATGATCCAGTGATGCTGTAGGCTGGTCACACAAAAACTTTTTTCGAGGCGCCTGCGAAGATCTACAATAAATCCGTTATTTCTCTCTATTTTTGAACATTTTTTTTAAATATTCTTCAAATGTTGTACTTTAATACAATAATATGTAACGTAAAACTACAGTAATAATTAATTTTAAAAAAAATATGAATAAAGGTATTTTTTAGACGAAACAAACCCTAACCTCAAGTAACTTTTTAAGTTGACATCCATGGTAGACAAGAGGCATCGCCGTTAGACAGTTTCTGGTTCGAAAACGGTCCAGGTCATGTCTTACGATTTTATCTTCCAACATTTCTTTAGTCGTTTGATATTAAAATATTTATTAAAAATTAAAAAATGAAAAACGTAATCATTCAAAAACTTGAGTTCACAGAGGAAATTTACATTCTCATTTATATACAACTTTTTGACACTCATAAAAAAGTCTACGCTTGATTGTCTTTGATTCTAAATAATCTACCCACTCATCTTCACGAAATCCTTGGTACCAAGGTTTAACAAAATAGACCTCAAAACTTAGTTTTATAATATTGCAAAACATAGTTTTTTTAAGTCTTTAAAAATAAACCACGACAAAAATTTACTGTATATTCCTATCTTTTACTCCAGAATGTTATAATTTCCAGTACAAAAAAGTTACAACTATAGAAAAAGTCCCAGAATTTAAAAATATAGTTAAATTTTTTTATTCAAATACTAACTATCAAATCGTCCAGATTCAAAAATTGAAATTTTTAAAAATATCTTATTTCTTTCACTAGCCACACCATCAGACGATGTACGTTTTTATAAAAAAAATGGATAACATTTTCCATAACTTTGAGTTGTTGATTTTTGTGCACGGAGAGAAATTTGAGCTGAAAACAATCCCAAATCAATTTATTTTGGGAGTGTTTCTGAGCTTAGCCATAATATTCTGGATGTCAAGCCATGATATCAACACTGAGGGAAAAATGTGTTAAAATTAAATGAAATTGTGTTCTTATCCAACGAATTTGTTTTTGAAATAGAGCTTGAAACAAATTCATTAAAATTAAACACAACTGTTTTTAAAGTTAAATTCAAAACAAAAATGTTTGTTTTAAAAACAATGCTTTTGTTATGAAAAACAAATTTAAAACAAAAATTTGAAAATTTAAAACAAATATTTTAAAGAATTTTTTTTTCGAAGCCATTTTTTTAGTTTTAACTAATTTTTAGTATCAGATTTACAACCAGCTACCTCCGGGACCTTCCGAATACCAAATGTTAACTCCATTCGATGAAGATTGCTTTTGAAATATTTTAATATTTAATTGATAAATTTTTATTTTATAATATGTTCAATATTTGTCAAACTAATTAAAAAAAATTCAAATATTGTCATTGTATTCAAACTTTTGTTTGATTTTTCAAAGAAATAATAACATAAAATTAAAAAATGAAATGAGCTTGTAGGTAGTTGAAAATTCAACACATTTGTTCTATATTTTGTTTTGTAGAAACGCAAAGGCGTTAAATTTCAATTTTAAAATTTTTTGTTTAATTTTAAAGCATGTTTCTTCTTCTCAGTGAAGCCCTTATTAAAAAAAATTAACATACTCATTTGAGCATAATGTGTAAGATTTTTGGATTGTTCGCCAAAAAACTTATATGCTCACTTGGGCCCAATTTATGACATTTTTGTATTGATTATAAAAAAAAATGCTTATTTGTGTCTAATGCATGTCATTTATGGATTGAAGATGGATTGAAGAAAGCAGGTTAACATGCTCTCATATGTCTAATCTAAGAAATTTTGAGATGTGACATTTTATGATTTTTAATAATACACTGGAAAAGATGACAAAATGTAATGTTCAGGCATCAAAATGTTCAGGAACGGAAAATAAAATAACAAAACGATGACTAGACGTAAATTCAAAATTATATTTTCATTCTCCAAATTAGATATTTGATCCAATTCGGACAGGAAAATATAATTTTTTAATTTATGTTCTGCACTTTTATACACTCTTATACTACCAGCAATAAAAACCATGGTCAGTAATTTTAATGACCAAGCCGAAGATGACACTTATAAAGCACAAATTAACGTGTTTATTAAAAAAATTTTCAAGCCCAATTTCTGGCATAAACTGCGTGCATGAATTGCTTGTTTTGAGATGGTTTTGAGCTCTAATGAGCTTATTTCTATGTAGTTAAAAAACATCTTGAAATTAAAAGAAGCTTAACCAAACCTATATCTCATCTCAACATGCACATCTCTTCTCTTCTCTTGGGTTAAATTTTTCATGCGTAAAATGGATTAAGACTAGCGTGAGTACAGGCTAAGAACTTTCAAAGAAGGTCCGATGAAAAACATATAATAAACAAAGCTTAAGAATTGCATTCAGAATCAAAGTTCTAAGTTCCACTGAATAACAATTCAAAAATGCAATCAATGAATGCAAAACGGTTTTTGGAATAAATTAATAATTTTATTATATTCATTTATAAGATTACTCTGCTATTATTTATTTGCATTTTGCGTGATTAAGAATAATAAATATTTTTTTATATTCAAATTTGCAAAGAATAATACTAAACAGAATTTGCATTCATTTTGCTTTAATTTAAGTTGAACACATACAGTTTGTATTCATTATTAAGTTTGAATATCATTATTATACAGACTTATGAAATTCTATGCTAATTGCAGTTATATGTATGAATAAATAAAAAAATACCATGAATAAATACTACTTATAATTGTTAAAAGCTTGTATAAAGTTCTAATAAAATTTTGTCTTTAACAAAACATTAATAAGATGACCACATTCTTCAGCGTAAGCGATGAACAATTTCAACTAAAATATTTTACGCTTGATTTAATTCATACACCCACAAAACAATGTGTTGTGTTGTGTTTTTTCCCCCCCTACTAACCGTTCAATCAAGCAAAATTCCTGCAAAAATCAAATAGCTTGTTCATGCTAATCCCTGTTGCTTAGTTATTGGCACACTGATGAAGTACTTCAAATGAAAAAACTTACTTATTTAGCAAATGAACGATTAGCTTAATGCAAGTTGCCAGCAACCTGCAAACTCTGCAAGACATCAATATTTCATAAGCAACACCCTTCAACCAACCACTAGCATAAAATAAATTTGCACAACTGCATGCCAATAATTTATAACATTGACGGGCAACTTTGCACACCTATACTTTCTTATCTTGAGTATGTATTAAGGAGCGCTTTAAAGCTTACACTGAAAACAAAGCAGTGCTAAAGCTCTTTTTGTAGTATCCTTGGGTGATTTTTTTTTGTGCTTCGATTTATATAACGAATTTAAATGAACTTGTAATGGACGGACTATGAAATGCAAACAGACCGACAGATGGATAATATGTATTATTAAACACAGAGAGTGAAATTTTACAAATATTTTCAATTTTTATTTTTAATTCGTAAAATTTTTACAACTCTTAATTATTTCTTTTTACCAAACGAAAATACCAATATACTTTAATCTGAAACTAAAATTGGCATTTCTACTAATATGTTAACATTTAGTAACATTAATATTAAATAAAATTAAAACAGCTTTTTGCTAATCCAAATTGTGTGATTAGCAAATTTTACTTCCTTATGGCACACCATGCAATGCGCCATGCCGTTATTTTCTAAAAATAAAAAAATGTTGTTCTTATATACTTGTAAACATAAAATTTATTCAGTGTAATATCTCGCAATTTTTTTTCATGCATTCAAGGAACACTCAAGCGCAGGTCTTGTCTGCTTGACGTTTGCTTGGATACTGAAGCTTTGATCGTTCTGTACGTGAGATGAATACATATTTTCATGCACTTATACAATCACAAGTGTGCAAAGCTGCCCGTCAATGATTTATAATAATATATTATGATAAACTCCATCAACAACCAAGCAACAACCAAGTTGGAGCAAAGTTCGAGATATCGCATCACCTAATGCGACAACCACTTAATTCCTCATTACACTACAGGCAGCTGTGTTCGTGCCAGGGCGAGATAAAGATTAAGACACGTTGTGCATTTAGTCGACATTCGTTTGAATGTTTTGTAAATGTTGTCTGTTGCACGAAGTGCTAAAAGTGTCAAATCTTAAATAAAAAAAAAACCTTCAGCAGCAGATCGAATAAATAATCCGTTGTTCATTTCACAAAAATTGGAAAGTCGTGGATTGCATTAAGTTTGGTTAATGAAAAACTTTTTGCACGTCTTGAAGACTTTGGCTTTATGTGACTGAAGTGCAAAAACATGTTGGTCGTGAAGTGGTGGTTATGGCGCTAAATTTGTTTAATGCAAATGCGCTGTTTGAAGGCAATGGGCTGAAGAGAGGAGTTGGGGGATAGGGCGTGAACGAAGAGTTTTTGAATATTTAAATACTTTAATGCCCGACGAAAAAGACTCGTTCCATTATAATGATGCGCATCGTTTAATTTTTGCTTAATTTATAATATGAATCATAATCCTCGGTATAGCTGTTTTGAACAACTCGCGTTGACTCACCCGGCACGATTTCGTGCATCGTTGGCATCCTTTAATCCTAGAGGGAATTCAAGACGCGTCAATGATTGGAATACTTGTGAGATGCTGCTACTATTTGTCTTGCTAAAAATTACGGGGTGGTTTGGTTTGGTTGCATGAGGGTCGTTCTTGTTGCTTAGTTTTGTTTTTGTTTTCTATTCTGCTATTTCATTAAGGTGCCTCATAAGGTTTCCGTCTTTATGGCATGCAGACATTTGTGCCACCATTTTGCACACATTTGTCTGAAATGAGAAACGAACTCTTTTTTTTGGTAGAGTTGTATCTAAGTTTTCTTTTTTGTTTATTTGTAGCCTCTGTCTGGGCAACTCGATGGATCATTAATTAAACCGAATGGGCGCTAGGAGGTTTCACGCTAGAACAATGAATTACTTATTAAAATATCTATCTGTCTGGCGTTTTTTGTTGTTTTTCTCTTCTATCCATTTGGTATGCAGTGCTGTGTGTAGACGAAAAAGTATTTATTTCTGATACTGTTTAAGTTTTAAATTACAAGAAAGGCAAATTGCTGGGATATTTAAAACCCATGAAAACATGTACACGTTCATACAAATCATAATCATAAACATAACCATAACCAAAACCATAACCATAACCATAACCATAACCATAACCATAACCATAACCATAACCATAACCATAACCATAACCATAACCATAACCATAACCATAACCATAACCATAACCATAACCATAACCATAACCATAACCATAACCATAACCATAACCATAACCATAACCATAACCATAACCATAACCATAACCATAACCATAACCATAACCATAACCATAACCATAACCATAACCATAACCATAACCATAACCATAACCATAACCATAACCATAACCATAACCATAACCATAACCATAACCATAACCATAACCATAACCATAACCATAACCATAACCATAACCATAACCATAACCATAACCATAACCATAACCATAACCATAACCATAACCATAACCATAACCATAACCATAACCATAACCATAACCATAACCATAACCATAACCATAACCATAACCATAACCATAACCATAACCATAACCATAACCATAACCATAACCATAACCATAACCATAACCATAACCATAGCCATAACCGTAACCATAACCATAACCATAACCATAACCATAACCATAACCATAACCATAACCATAACCATAACCATAACCATAACCATAACCATAACCATAACCATAACCATAGCCATAATCACAACCATAACCAGAACCGTAACCATAACCATAACCATAACCATAACCATAACCATAGCCATAACCATAACCATAACCATAACCATAACCATAACCATAACCATAACCATAACCATAACCATAACCATAACCATAACCATAACCATAACCATAACCATGGTTATGGTTATGGATACTGTTTTTTGCCTGTGTTTTGCTTGTCATGGGAAAAATCGTTTTGAATATATTAGATGAATTTTTATTCATATAGTATAAAAGTTTCTAAATCAAAAAATTTTTCTACTAACAAAACAAAGCAGAAAATGGGCAACTACAATTTTTCCTCTGCAGCTTCTGTTTTTGATAAGAATGACAAAATAATGTTATAATTGGTTTCGCGCTGGATTTCACTATTCAGACTTATCAAAAATATATAAATTATCTTAACAGTTTCGATGAACCAGTGCTAAATTATTAGAACGCGTGTATCTCAGAATTTTAAAAAATTTAGATACGGCCTTCTTCCTTATGACGGCAGTATCTATTAAACGGTTCCACAAAATCAATTTTTTTTTTGTACCCATGAGAAATTCGAATATATTGTGAAAAAAGATTTGAAGAAACTTATACGTGTCTCTTCAGTTTCTTCCAGTATTCAGAAGTTTTTTAGTCCGGCCCACCTTTTGTAAATGCAAAAATCAAATTTTTTGCTAATTTTGTGGCATAGCATCCATACTATTTAAGTGACGTCATGACGATCTATGTATAAGTTCTAGATAATTCTTCTATGTGCTTCTATACCAATATGTAAGCTTTAATCACAAAAATTTTCAATGAGGAAAAAATGTGTGTTATTCCGCAATAGTGGGACAGTTGGGCCGGTATGGGTTAAGAGTAAGTATAGCAGATAAGTGTTTAATACCAAAAAATTGCGTACCAAAAAATTGGTTTTGAGCATTTCAATATCGTAAATCGTTAATTTAAAATAAAAATAAAAAAAAATAAAAAAATACGTACATCTTTAATATCTCTCTCGTATTTTCTGTAAAAATATATATATCTTGGGTACCATATTTCTTAGATAGTATAGTGGTATACCAGTCATTACATTCATTGAATTATCTGCATTACAGACATTGTAATGACGTCGCTTCAATATCGATTCTTGCATTTACAAAAAGTCAGAGTTGGCAGGGTATGAGTTAAAAAAATTGTGTCCAAAAGTTTTTTTTTCATCCATTCGCAAGTTTTTATCAGTTTCTATCGATGCGCCCGATTATACATACTAGAGTTCTATAGTGGCCGAAATTCGACCTTTTCACACACATTCTCTGTAAATTCGATACAAAATTAATGCTAAAAACAAATTTTCTTCATAAAAATTTGGCAAAAAAAATTTTTGAATAGTCATTATAGTCCTTTTTCATTTAAAAAAAAAACTTTTAAAAATCGGTTGAGAAACACGTGAAAAAATGGTACTTAACTGTTTTCCCCACGCATATTTATATATAGATGACTTCATGTAAGGAATTGCTTAAATTGTACGAGTTGAAGATACCAAGTTAAGAGAATAAAAATTTAAAAATTTTATTTAAATTTTAAACCAAAATTTTTGGTTTGTAAAATTGTTAAAAATGGTTTGTTTGAATATAATTACAACTTTAACGAAGTGCCCAGCAATTTGTCTTGATTCATACCATCAGACATCTGTAGCTCTTCTTAGCATGGTGCGCATAATGAGCCAATTAAAATCGTGTTCGGTCCACTGTGCAGCAGAAAAATGTTCTTTGTGTTGGTTGTTGTTCAAATTGTTGAATTGTCTGAGGGTATTCTTTTTGTTTCGTGCTTGTTGCTTTTTTTGTTGTTTCATTATTGTTTTTATTGTTGTTGGTGTTGACGATGCTGTTGCAATTCGTACAATGTACGTTGTGTCGCACTGTTCTTGACTGCTTCTGTTTTAATATAAGAACGAAAATTAAATGCAGCTACACACTTCCCAATAGGCAATTAAACCAGCGCTCTTCATACGAAGGCCTGCATTGACCGCTACTTTTGAAGACTAAACACATCCGTTCCTCGCTGCTCTTATGAGCACTTCTTGAAGGCCTTCCTTTTCTGCACAAAAGGCAGCACAACAAATTTGTTTTCCCTACAAAGACTGACTTTTCATATACTTCAGGGCAACTTTTTCGTTAAAAGTTAGAATATATATCAGTTTAAAAATATGACGCAATAATGGCCCTTCTTACTGCTATATCAAAGATTATAGATTGAAATTAATCTAACTTAAAAATACATAGGAGAGAAGATAAAATCATAGAATATATAAATAAATAGAATAAGGTGTAAAAGAAAAAAATATTTTTTCAACACTTTTTGTTTACCCCTACTTTTAGCCATTCTAAAGGAGTGCTTCTATCAGGCCTCTTTTGAGCTATCGGAGCGGAAGGCCTGCGAAATTTTCCCACTTCATATAAAAAAGAAAGTGTAATTGTATATGAGTGCGGCAGTACTACAAAATCCACAGGAAGGCCTGCTAGCAGCGATGTCATTGTCTACTGGGTTTGCACGTTCACACACTTCAACAAACACACACACACACACATAAACACAGACTTTCAACATGGTTGCCAAAAATACAAATGAACAGCGTTGAATTAAATTAAAGCAAAAAAAAAACAAACGAATCTTTTTCATGTGCTGTATATTTTGTGTCAAATGCAATGCAAGCTGCATGTGTTAAAATTTAGCAAATTTATAAGAGGGTTAAGCTATTTGTCAGACATAAATTAATAACACAGTCCGACATATTAAAACTTTACACAATTTATTTGTGATATAAGACTTATGCTGCATAATTCTGCCGATGAACTATGTTCAAAAATGCTGTTGGATGGTGTAATATCAGAAAACTGCATAACCAGTGTTCTTTTTGTTTTTTTGCTCATTTTGCTTCACATTTATTTGATTTTTTCTTTACTTTGTCGCTTTTAGATTTTAAATGAGTTAATTTTCAAGAGAAGTTAAGTTAATATTTAACATTCGTCTAGAGTCTGCCGCCTGCCATCAATTACCAGAGGGGGACATGCATGCTCCAAGCACTATAACCACTTTGCAGTTTAATTTTGCTGCACACAGCAACCAAATACATTTTTAATGAAGCTCATTAAGAGTTGGTGAAAGGTAGAAATAATTATATCAACACGATAAGCTATTTAAGTTGGGCCAAGTTGTGATGTCAAAACATGAGACCAAACTTGTAGTTTAATGATATAATAATTTGTCTGCATTGCATCTCAGTTACGAGTTATATTAGGCGCACGTTTAATTTAAGTTAATTAAAGTTAAAATTCATTAAAGTTATTTTTAAAATTATAGTTATTTATTCTTTTATAATTAAAGTTAAAATGGAATTGATTCAAATTTAAAAATTTCTATGATTTTCAAAATCGCTTCTACAAGTTTCCAATCGAACTGAGTTATAGATTGAAAGTATGTAGAACATAAGGCCAGAAAAAAGAAATTACAAATTAGTATGAAGAGTAGAGTGTATTGAAAAGCTGACCTCCAGTTATGGTAACAAATAAAAAAACTTTCACATAAAACATAATTTAAATGAAATAACAAGTAGATACTGTTTTTAAAAAACCGTCATATCTCGTCATAACATTTATTTTTTATATATAACGTACACAGATAAGATTTGGTAGGGAAGTATGTTTATCAAAACTAAGATGTGTACAAAAAATGGACGTTATTCGCTCACGAACATACCCACCTTCCAGACAACCCACAATAAGTGCAAATCTATAAAGAGGTTGATATTTGAACACAGTAGTTAAGCCCACAGTAGTCAAAGCTGTATTTAACTTTAAGGAAATGCAGGGATTTTGAACAAAAATAAGAGCTTATTTCTCCTTGTTGTAATATTTTAATAATTTGGTATGTTAACGATATACCATAGTCGGGTTAGACCTAGTTTATAGTTTCTTTACTTGTTTTTATACAAATTTGGGCTAAGTTAAAATTTTTGATTTCACTATAATTCACGACTTAGGTTTAAACACCTATTCGAATACTTAAAAAAGAAAAAGATTTGGTTGGTTGAATTATTGACACACCCGTAGGAATTTAAACGTGACAATGTTTTGTTATCTTTTTACTCCTCTTCCGTGATCTAATTAATTTCTGTATTCTTCTACAAAATCTTGTTCTTATCTTGTCTAAATACGTGTTCTTATCCTAATCTTAAATCTAACTCTAACTACATGTTTCCGACTACTTGCTCTTATCCTTGTCTTAGTCCCTATAGCAAATTTAGTCTAAATTAATATTACAGACTTTGTTCAAACACTTATCTTAATCTTTTTCCTTATCCTTTTTCTTATACTTTTTCATATTCCTGTCCTAGTCTTTTTTGTTATACTTTTCCAAATTTTGTCATTTACTTCGTTTTAACAAACTTTATCTAGTCCTTATTGGAATTATCAAGTGCAAGTTTTAAACTCCTTGCAAATACTTATCCTTGTATTAGGTCTGGTTCTAACAAAAACAACAAAAAAACAAATTGGCCATTTCAGCCCTTGAAAGGACTTTGACCGAGTTCTTATGATTAATTGTGTTGTGTGTGTTATTAAATGTTTGCACACAATTGTCGAAGAACTGGACCTGCATTTTTTATGCCGACTCCGAACGGCTAAAGTTCATGTTCTCAAGAAGCTTTACATGGCATTATTTACTCTCTGAGGTTTGTTATTGTCTGCAGAGAGGTGGTGACTGATTAGAACAAATTTTTTATTGAAAAATCTTTTCGCCGCGACTGGGGATCGAACTCGGGCTCCGAGCATGCTAAGCCAAACACTTAACCTGCATGCCACGGTCACCATGTGCTGGTCTGGTTCTACACTGAGACGAAATTACATTAAAATTAAAAGAAAAAACTTTCAAACTTAAAGTACATGTGCACGATTTCTAGCCGGCGAAAATTTCTTTTTAATTAAAAGAAAATGTTTTTAATCTTATTTATGAAGAAAGCTTCATTGATTTTAATAACTTGTCTTTTAATTTTTAAATGAAAATAAATTCTTTGAATATTCAGTTGTCATCAACTTAAAAATATTCTTGATGACAAAAATATGCTTGACGAAATAAAAAACATCGAACTTAATAAAATTGTTTCATTGTTTTTTAAGTTTAAGTTTAGCCGAGTGTGCTAACGTTCGAGTTTTAGAACTAGTTTGACCGGGGTTCAATCCCCAACAAGAAAACCAAATAATATTTTTTTTTTTAATTAATCTTTTTTAAGTAAATTTTATTTTGGCGGTTATTTTTGTCGAAGCAGTTAATGAAACAGAATTAGAATTTCAATAAATAAATTAAAATTTTTGATACTTTCACAGCCAAGATTCGAACCCACGTCTTTCGCGTGACAGTCTAGCACGCTTCCATTAAGCTATTGTGAGATGTTGTATATATTATTGTTATAAAATCATGCTCACAACCGAGAGCATCATGTGTTATTGCTCATTCGTACATCATCGGCAAGTTTTGTATCATCAAAAAGAAAATTAAAAGAATATTACTTTAAGTTTTCTTTTAAAGTAAAGCAGATTCCTTTCAAATAGTTTTGATAAGTAAATTACATTAAATTTAAAGAAAATGCAGTACATTTTTTTCTCTGTGTAACCCTTCACTTAATACTACCCGTAACCCTGTCGTTTCCTTGCTCTCATCCTTATTTTAATCCTTGCACTTTTTCGCGATTAAATTATTGTTCTTATCTGTATCCTACTTCTAGACTAAATCCATTTTTCTACACGCGGCCTCGTTAGTAGACTGCGAAGCGTGCTTGACTGCCAACCCAAAGGCCCCGGGTTCGAATTCCGACCAGGCCATGTTCCTCGCCTTTTACCCTTAGCTATTTCTTTTACCTTCTTTACTCTTATCTCATTTCTAATCAACAGAAAAGAAAAATTTATCTATATTTACAATTTTGGAAGTGGTAAAATAGAGAAATAACTCTCACCTTAGATTCAAACTAGCATGTTTTCATAGCTTACCGCCACACATAGAACATTCTATACTTGTTTTACTTGATCTTAATTGCATACGGAGAGAAATTTAAGCTGAATACAATCCCAAACTAATAAATTTTGAGAGTGATTCTGAGGTAAGCCATAATGTTCTTGATATCAAGTCCTAATGTGATTGCTTATCAAATAATTAACACGTCCATTCGTGCATAATGTATGTGATTTATGGATCATTTATCAAAAAACTAATAAAAACTAATATGCTCTCTTGTGCCCAATATAAGTCATTTTGGTATTGTTTATAAAAACAAAAAACATGCTCATTTGTGTTCAATGCATGCCACTTATGGATTAATAGTAAATAAATGAATATGTCCATCTCAGGAATTGTGTAATTTTTTATCAAATTATGTTAAATTTTAAAATAAAAAAAAAAAATATTCTAACGCTGAATTATGCCCTTGTACAAAATGTACAGATGGCTCAAGCAATAAAAAAAAAAACAAAAAAAATATATAAAAAAGACAATCACCAAAATAAAAATTTTATTTTCATTGTCCAAATTATATATCTTTCATCCAATTTGGACAGGAAAATATGATTTAGTTATTTATTCTCTGCACTTTTTCAGAGAGCCCAACTTTCAAGTCAAATTTTTTAGATGGTTTTGAGCTCTATTGAGCTGATTTCAGTTACGAATGCCTTGAGCCTGATTTTAGCCCCAAATATTTTACGAAATCATCTTTCATCCCATGTGGTGTTAAATATTTGTTTTAGCATCATGTAATAAATCAATGCAACGATGACACATTTACTTTTCATGAAGGGGCTTCCCCAAATACCGCATGACATCAACAATTTTTCATAGTTCCTAAAATTCACCTAATTCGATTTCGAGTCGGTATTGCGAAAGCATGAGATGTTATGGAGAAAAATTTGCTATAGTTTTGGGATAGGTTGCTTAGCAACTTAGTCATTGCAAAATCTTTAATCAAAAGTTTAAATTTTACTGCACTGTGTCTTTCGCAATGTTGTTGTTCAAAAGTTTAATAATATTACACTTTAACACGCTTCTATATTTTTTCATTCTCTTTTGAATAATCAGTTTATTAACCTCTCACAATGGAATTTTTTCCATAAAATTTATTCATTTATAAATAATGTGATATAAGAAGCTTAAGTATGGAATTGATTTTATCTTTACTACAATCGATAGTTAACTAAATTTATGCTAATATATATACATATATATTCATGCATGCATATTTATATATTTTATATATTTCGACATAAAGGGTCAAAAAATAATACTGAAATTCCCAAATACACGCTACAACAAAAGCTACTGGCCACAATAACAGTCTGCTTATGAATCACGTTAAAGCGAAATGTTTTACTCTGACAAAAAGAAGAAACAAAAAGAAGCATTTACCATTTTGGTTAAGAAATTTAATAGCGAAGAAGAATAAAAGAAACGAAAAAAAAAATTAAAAATCAGCAACTACAATGGATGCGTGGAAGATATTGCGATTCCTTAAATATGAAAATTCCCCAACGTCAGAATTTGAATGAATTTAAATAATTTGTATTTGAAAAGTGTTCAATTTTTTTATTAAGTGAAGTTACAACTTTAAATATTTATCAAAGAATTGTCAACTTAATTGCTTAAAGCAGAAAAGTAAGGTTAAAATTTTAAACAATTTTGATAAGCTCAAAGTTGGGATTATTTTTATACTTTTTTTCTAATTGGAGGAATTTCTTTATTGAATGTAATATATTCTGAACAGATGATTCCAACGAGAACAACACTCAGCTGCAACTCGGCAACAATTAATGTGCTTGCTTGGTTTGTCAAAATGAATGACAAAGAATTATGATAAAGAATTTATGGCCATAAAATTATCGTAGTTAGTTTAATGAAAGGGTTACATGCAGCATAAACTGCTTCCTGGTGCAATTTACGTTTGTGTTTGACAAACAGAACATCAATCAAATACGATAATAATATTAAAAATAGGTAGTATATGAAATGAGCAATAAATTAAATAAAACTTTAATAATAAATAAAAAAAAACAAAAATATGAATAAATTCATGACAAGTATTTGACGTTAATGACTTAATCACTTGATGTATTTCTTTGGATACTACATCAAAGCGTTTTTGTAATAAATTTAAACAAAGTTATTCTATACAACTTTATGACTATATAACAATAAGTTAATGACTTAGCTTTCTTCTTCGAATGGCATAAGAAGTTTTATTTGATTAAAAGGGACTTGACACTAGTGTTGTCATATTCAAAACAGACTGTAAAAACCGAATATAGGAATAACCCGAAAGCGATGATTTATTAGTTATTAGTTTTTCGAATATACGAAATTCGGAATATAAATGAAGGAACCTGTCAAAACTGGCACTCCGGAGTTTTAATCAAAATTTTGATTTAAGCTTCACGGTAATCTGTATGACGGTATGTCGTAATGAAAAATTTTTATTCGAACTTATTTATATACATAAAAATTTGCGAAGAAACAAAGTCGTTCAGTTATTCAAAATACAAAATTAGGCTATGAAGGTATTTCATAAGAATAATTTTATATAATTCCTCAAAAATGAACCTCTTATAATTTACTTCTTACATAGAAGACTATTATAGAACAACTTTTGGCTGAATATCGCATTACTAAGATATTAAGTCACGCCCAGTTTTGAAACTTGCGCAGAACGTGTACTTGTGAAAAATTTATAGCGATGAATTCCTTCAGTCTAACACTTTTCAAATATGGCATATCAATGTACACTTAACTTATTTGCGATTTTTGAAATGTAATATTTGTCGAAAATCTGCTTTGGTATTCGAGTACCAAACTGGAACTTTTCGAAGTGCCGAGAGCCCGTTGATTTTCCTGGAGCAAATTACTGAGTTAAGTATGAATTCATGTTCCTAGATATTTGATTGAATGGAGTTTAAAGTCAATTTTTTCAAGACTTTGTTGGTAGTTTTTGGTGGTA
Organism: Tetanocera ferruginea; assembly: GCA_958299015.1. NCBI lineage: Eukaryota > Metazoa > Arthropoda > Insecta > Diptera > Sciomyzidae > Tetanocera > Tetanocera ferruginea. Next base: position 106,965,872 of record OY282642.1, on the reverse strand, counting down.
TGTTTATACTCATTGAAAAGAAGGGACCGTAATCAATATCAAAACAAATTAATAAAATAAAATAAAAATTGTTTTTGATTTTTTTTTTTGTATTTTGCTCAGAAATAAAAATTATTTTTGATTTTTATTTATTTTGTCTAAAAATTAAAATTATATGTCGATTTTTATTTTTTTTCTCAATATTTCTTTTTTCCAAGTTTTCTCAAGCAATAAAACTTCGGCATGTGTAAAATTTTTGAAATGTATAGAAATATAGATATGGGCTTAATCCGCTCTTTTCCAATACGGACAAGCTGTTTTCCAATACTATTATAGTTTTATGAAAAAGTAGGTTAAGGGTATATCAGAGTCGAGCTAGACCAACTTTAGACTTTGAAATTGAAAACTATTCACCCAAAGCCATCAATTTAGGGGATGTAATAATGAGCATGAAAACTGGTTTATATATCCATTCTAGTGAAAATAGTTAACAGTGTTCCAGCTACTCAAGTAAGTTTGGAATGCTAATTTTCTACACTTCGACTTATTTTAAGAGACCAAATATGTAATTTGTCATCAGAAAATTTAGAAAAAATTTTAACTTAAACATGAATGCCTGTTATTTTAATAATTCTCAATAAAATAAGCTTCAAATTTAATATCATCTTAGTTTCTTTTCAAATTTGGAAGAGATAAAAAACATTACTATATGAAAGCTGGTAAATTCGATGTTTAATTAACGAGCAAAATAATAAAGATCCTTAAACGATTTAAAATTCTGAACAAAAACATAAAAATCAAGATTTATTATTTTATTTTTCTATTATTTAATTATTTAGCGAAATAATAAAAATCAAAAAATTATTTTTATTTCTGACCACACAAAAAATAAAACAAAAAAATCATTTTTCTATTTTTATTTTTTGTCTCGAAATAAAAATCAAAAATGCATTTTTTGTTTGAGTTAAAAACATAAAAATCAAAAATTATTTTATTGTGTGAGTAAAAAATAAGTAAAAATCAAAAATGATTTTTTTTTTTGAGAAAAAAAAAAAAACAAAATAAAAATCAAAAATAATTTCTTTGCTTGAGCAAAAAAATTTAAATCAAAAATGAATTTTTTGTTTGAGTAAAAAAAAATAAAAATTAAAAATTAATTTTTTGCTTGAGCAAAAAAAAAAAACAAAAATAATTTTTATTTTTGAATTTAAAAATAAAAATCAGAACACGATTATAATATTTGAGCAAACAATTAAAAATCATAAAATAAACATTATTTCTTAATTTTCTTAGAATTTTGTTGAATATATTTTTGTATCCGATAAAAAACAAATTAATAAAAAAACAAGTTTTTATTTTAAGCAAAAAAAAAAAATAAATATAAATCATAATTAGATTTAATTAAAAATCCCCTGAAGATGTCAACAAAAAATTGACCAAACGTCGGGATAATATTGAATGTTTTTTTTTAATATAAAAATTGCAATAAAAAAGCACTGGTCAAAAACCTCCTAAAATAATTAATTATAAACATCAAAATTGACCCAAATTAACAACATATCTCATAATTATTTTTGATTGAATATAAGGCACGTCGGTAAGAACATGCATAAATTGGTTATTTTTCCACCAATTTCAGCTATAATTGCACCAATCAATAGGTAATGAAATAAACTATGAAGTGCAAATTAAGTTTTGGTGAAAAAATTTCATTTTTATTATTTCTTTTACATTTTACTCAGGGCATTACCATATGGTAATCGTGGGTCGCCTAAGGTACATGTTTTTTTTCGCGTTTATTGTGATTTTCGCAGCTTTTTTTTAATTTTAAGTCATGTTTTATGTGTTTAACACTTTTTTAACAACATATTTTGTTGTCATTTATATATTTTACCATTTTTAGAGGTTTAACATTCCAACAAATGCTTGATTACATTGAATAGCTTGATGAGCAGAAGATTAAAATCAACTGGTATCCCAGATAATGTTTGTCCGGCATGCTATCTACCAACTTTGGTGAAAATCCAAAAGTTATTCAAAGGAAAGCGGAGCCAAAATAAGTGTAAGACCGATCGCATCGCATACATAGGAAAAAGAATGGTGCTCTAGCATTTTTACCTGGCTGATAGATAGATGCTTGTGTCAAAATGCTTGGCAGCTTCATCAAAAAGTGGAACCGACAATGACTCAAGTTGATTTTCGACGAAAACTGGTACAAAAGCCAAACTAGTTGGTCCGATGTCTTTCTACAGATATGCCCAGGACCCAGGTAGTGTTCAACACACTCTCCGGTATGATCAGACTGGGCATTTTGTAGTACCATCCAATCGTAGGCATTGTGCGGGTGAAAGTTATAAAGTTGACGGATGAACAACATGCGGAAAATGCGAACTTGGACTTTGTGTCAAGTATTTTGCTAACTACCATACCAAACCATGCTTGATTCTATTTCAAAATATATCCCTCTTTTTTATTTTTATACATTTTTTAATAAAAACGTGTTCAAACATCTATTTTGTGTTATTTTCTAAAAAAGAAGTTCAAAAATAATTTTTTTATTTCATAAAAATATGTACCCTAGGTGACCCACGGTTACCATATGGTAACGCTTGTTTTTCGAATTTTCCGAAAAAGTGCCATAATTTTTCGAAAAAAAAACTTAATTTTCGAGCTCAGGTTGTCGAAATACATAAGTATACAACTTTTCAATAAAATCTGCGACCAAAATAGTTCTGGACCTTAGCGTGTTAAATATAATTTATTAATGCTGTTATAACAAAATTTTCAAAAAGCCAGAATTAATCTGAGCACATATAATGCATATCAGTGTTCTTCAAACTGTGGGTCACAATGTCTTTCCAGTGGGTTCGCGCCCATAAGCCATATAAAAGCAAAACGTAAAGACTGTAGGTCCTTCACTACAATAAAAAACAACAGTTTTAATTCGAAGCATTTGCCTGCAGTGAGAAAAGTTTTCATCTCTAACGTTTATTTGCATATTAAAAATGGATGATTTAAATTGAGTTTTTAAGCAGTTCGTTTGATATTTTGAAATTAACATTTTTGAAGAATTCGAAGCTTTTTAAAATATGCATTTTAAAATATCAAACGAACGTTTTAAAAGCTTCTTTTGAAATGTTAATTAAAGAAAATCAAACGGAAGTTTTAGACGCTTTTTTTTTAAATGTCCTTTTTTAAAACGAAAATAAACGTTAGTGGTACAAAATCTGGGTTAAACATTTTCAAAAGTAGCACGCTAGTTTTGAAAATGTAGTTTTTCCAGTTTTTATAGAATTTAAGATTTAAAGCAATTAGCTCAGATCACGAGAATAAAGTATGAATTCAGCACCCTCTTCTTCAACATTAGCAATTTCAAGATTCATATTAAAGTTTCACTTTCGATTTAAGACTTGTTTAAGCATTTGTTTCATTGATCAGATCAATTTTACAGATTTCAGTTTAAGATTTGTAAACGATTTACCCAATCATGGTTTTATTTGGGGACAAACAATCAAACCATTTTTTAATTATATTCTGTTCCAATTTGTTGTTTTGATGTTTGTTATAGATGAACATGTTAGTTCGCATAGGTATGAAGTGGAAAATGGTACTATAGTGGTAGAGATCTGAAAATTTCCTTCCCATCGCTGGATATTCTTCTTTTCGTTAAATCCAGAAACCAGTTTTTGAGCACGAAATTTCATTTTGAGCAAACCATACTTTTTTTTTGTGCAACATTTTTAATAATAGTTGTCAACTCTGTTCTTTATAGTTATTATGTTTTAAGAGAAATATTTATCTTATTAAATATATAAATTGAGAATATTAAGAAACCAGAACTATTAAGAACAACCATAAGCCATTTAAAAATATACTTTTTTTTATTTAAAAATACAAAGGGGACATCAAACTATATTAAGAGGCGCTAAAAACTATATCAAGGGGCGCCAAAAACATAAATATGTTAAATTTGATTTCGTTTTTTTTTGGATTTTGGAATATTTTGATATTTTAAAGTGTTACTTTCTGTATGACAAAATAAATAAATGATTTAAAGACTGCTTCTAAACATAAACAATAAAAAATATTCTTAACGACTTTCTTAGCATATTAAAAAACTATAAAATTATATTAGTTTTGAACTCATAAAACCTTTAAAACTGTCAGCAATAATTTATTAATACTCTTTACTCTTGTTTTTTTGTATGCACTAACGTGTTAAGCTCTTTACAAATACACTCTTGCTATTATTCATTTTTTTTTTTTTTTTGTATTATTTTTCTAGCTCTTCTTAATTTATGATGTATTAATTGGCCGTAATTGTAGTAATTAAATATTAAACAACAATAACCACAAAACTAAACATAATCACTTAAAGTCATTAAATTCAGTCACCAACCAACAACAATAACACAAACAACAATAAATAAACCAGTGACGGACATTAAAATTACGCCTGTAGCTATAAAAAAATTTAAATAGCTTCATAATAACAAGCAGCAAAAATAAGACAAAAACAAATATAAATAATAGCGAAATAAAAATAAAAAAATAAAACACAAAAAAAAAAACACAACAGTAGAAGGTATAAAAATATATATAATGAAAGAATCAGTGCAAAAGTGCGGCTGAAGCTGTAAAAAAGTTCTTAATGTTTATATTTAATGGTGCTTAAATGCCAACCAATATTGCTGCAGCAAGAACAACAACATAAACAACAACAACATCTTAACAATAATAATAATAAACAAATTGCTGTGATGAATTGGCAGCCATCATTAGAAGCTACAGTGGGACTAATAGACGCACGCATAAAAATGTTTTATGACCGTTTAATGTGCGTTTCTCTTTGTTGCTGTTTTGTATTTTATGACAACTGGGGGAAAGATTGTTGTGTATTATATGTATGCCGAAGGAGGTTAGAGCCGCAAGAGAGGGAACAGCTAAATTGTATTGCTAGACTTGGAGCATGTTGAGTGCTTTGTACGCTTGAGATAGGTTATGGTCAGAATATAGGCCACGAGGGCAAATTGTTGATGTTCACGCTGATGATGACGCTGAGTCAATCAACTCAAGCGATGTTTTTATTTTAATTGTAGAATTGACAAAAATATGTTGTTGGAAGTAGGCAGCATGCTTAGCTTGGAATTAAAATATAGTAGCTAACACTAACCTTTAACACTTACCTTGATTTGATGCAAAGAATTTATTTATATATTATTTATTTATTTGCCAAACAAAGCAATACTAGTTTTTGTTTTACTTGTTGTTTTGTATTACTTGCCTATTTTATTCGATAAAGTTTAAAAATCCTCATCATTGCTGTCCATTCTTCAGTTTATTATCTCTGACACTTGCCAGACATAGAGTAGACAGCAGTTATTTTGTCTTCAGACTGCATAATAATAAAATTAAGCATTATTATTACCGCATTAAATGACGTTTAAGTGTTGCCACAACCACATTTGATCGTAAATATAAAGTAAAAAACAAAAAAAAAAAAAAAAAACAGACAACAACTATCGTCTGCTCTTTCGCACATTCTTCAAGCCTGTCTCTTAGACTTGGCTTTAAGCTTTATTAGGTCTTTATTTTTTTTTTTTTTACTTGTGCTTGCGTAGAAAATGATACTTTATGATTCTTTCCTCAGTTTTATGTGCTCTTTATTTTATATTTTTTGTTTTTCTTCTTGTTTTTCTACTATATGTTTGAGTTATTGTTTCTGCCGCTTGTTGTTGTTGTTGCCTGTGAATTTTTTATGAATGAAAATTTTTAGTAGAATTTTATTACCTTTAATATGGTATTTTTATGAGGAGCCAAGTCGACGTAAGTCGAAAAAGCGTAGCGCCACTACTTTAGGCTAAACTAGATACAAAATAATCTTCATAGCCTGTGAAAATTCGCATGAATGTATATGTTTTCAAAATTAAGTCAAGGTCGAAAAGTGTTTATGCTGCAACCATACATACTATTTTATTTGTTTTTTTTTTGTTTTTCTTGATATTTTTGGATAGAAGAAATAATATAATGACACAGGCTAGAAGTTTCAAAATATCAATATCATTTCATCAACATCAACTGTTTGAAATGAAATAAAAATTAATATTTTTAAAAAACTAAATTTTGTATGGCTTTAAAATGCGATGTTAAGTTCTAAACGTTTTTCAAAACCTTTTCGGATTTTGAAACCGAGACATTCAGGAGATTTGAAATCAAGGCAAGTGTGTTGCATCAGTCAATTCAAGTTATTAAGAAATCCACAAATTTCTCTAGCACTAACAACAACTTTTTTAGATGAACTTTTAATATTGACGAGTTTTGTATGTCAGTTGATTACATATAAAAAAGAAATAAGAAAACGTTAAAGCATGATTTTGCCGGAGTTAAAATCTGGGACCGCGGTTTTGGTAATAAAGTTCAGTCGACAACCGAGGTTCACAAATTGTACGCAGTGATATGCCACCTAGACTACATGATATCGGCTACACGACTGTCAGCGTGCATCGCCTTCAGATTCGCCAATTCAAGATTGTCAACGCTAAATAGACGACAGTTTTAGGCCTATTAATATATTTTGTACAAAATATTTCATAAAAGCATTTTATTTGAAGCATGTTAGTATAGCAGTAATTTGAAGCAATCACCCATTCAAAAACCATCTGATTATGGCAGAAGAATCGACTTTCTCGACATTGACGATACAATTAACGATATCTGATATTGACGACACAGTTAACGACATTGACGACATTATCGACTCGATTGCCGACATTGTAACGATCGCATAGTATTTATTCTAGAAAAAGCTAGCTAGACAAAATTATTTTTTTGCTTGTATTCCTTAAGTCATAATAAAAAAAATAGTATATGGGAGGCCAGTTCGCAAATGACCACATTTGCCGATACGGGGCAATTTATATAAAAAAAGCTGCACCATGTAGTAAAAAACAGTAGCTTAAAAGCTTTTAAATATATAATTTGGAACGGAAATTACAAGAAAAAATTTTAATTTTAAAATTTTTCATATTTTGGATTCGGTAAAAAAAGTCATTTATGAATTAATATGAAGAGTTACAATTGATTGAAAGAAAATAAAAAAAAAAAATCATAACTTTTTCTAATTTGAGTGTGACGTTGTTTTATAATATATGTGCTTCAAGAGTGAATTTACATATCAATATTGAGGATACAACAATTTTGTAAATTTTTTTAATTTGCTGCTGATTTAATTTTTTTTTCTCTTTCAAATTTATCTGAGATATCAGACAGATCGTATTTCTTTTAAATTGAAAAATATTTCCTTTATATCCCTGCTAAAGCCATTCTTCAAAAAACACAACTTTTAGCAAAAGGTTTATGTACTCTCAAAAAATAAAAAAGAATATAGTTGAACAGTGTTGAACAGCGTAATATTTTTATGAAAAAGAAGTATACAAGCACAGCTCACAGCACACAGATACATGACAGCTCATGCTCAATTAAAAATATATAAAGATCAAGCACACATATCTTGAGTTGAATGGCTAGAAACCAGGGACCATACCGGTTATGGTTTTTATCGAAAAAGTCATATATTAACTGTTATCTTTTAACTTTTATTTTTGCCGACAAAAATAAAAGTAATTTTGTGCCTTATATTTTTCGGGCAAATATAACAGTTACTTTTGGCTTTTATTTTTTTGCTCAAATAGAAGAGTTATTTCCTGCCTTTTATTTTTTCTGTCAAAAGTATCAGGCAATTTGTAGTTTTGCAAAGGCCGTCTTACCGATTAAAAAACTATTCATACCATTATTTTTGTCTCATCGGTGCGCATATTTTACACATGGTATCAATAGATTTTTAATCGGTCAAGTGGCTTTTAAAAAAACATAAACTGCCTGATATTTTTGACCAAAAAAATAAAAGTCACAAAATAACTGTTATTTTTTAACGATAAAATAAACGTCAAAAGTATTCGTTATTATTGACTGAAAAAATAAAAGGCACATAATAACAGTTATTTTTTAACTTTTATGGAATCAAACAGAAATTTAAAAGGCACTTAATATTCGTGAAGCTGAGGGCATTAGTATCATAGCGTTGTATTTTAAAAAGCAATTCTATAATTTTTCATTATGTCTTTTTCATTTGAAAATTGTAAAATAACAGTTATTTTCCGTTCCTGCTAGAAACCACTTGAAAACGCCGGAATACGTGTACTTTATTTACGGTCGAAGCATTCATTTTCATACTTGATTTTTTTTCCAATCACATTAAATTCTCAAAATATTCACGATTGAAATTTAGTCACTTTTAGACACTTGTTTGCCTATTTGTGTCTTATTTTTTGAGAAAAATACATCGAATTCTCTTTTTAAAAAAAAAAATTTTGTATTTATTCCTGTTAAGCTCAATCTAACTCATCGGCGTGTCCAGGATGCTTAAAAGGGTCAACACGTCGCGTAATCGTTTCTTGGAGAGGCTACAATGAACCAAGCAATCTTTTAGAGCGAGCTTGTCAAACATTTTTTTTTATGGGGAATGACTCGGCCTAATGTTTATGTGTTCAAGAAACAAATAGCCAGAATTTACTCATGGAGAGAGTTTTGATACAAAAATTAATATTTGCTAATATAGAAATGTCAAGAAATAGATATTTTTTTAAGCAAAATTTAATTTTTGAACTATATAATAAAAAGTCAACGTGTTAAAATTATGATTTCAAATTTTTACTTTCGAAGAATAATAGACGAATAACATTTATGTGAGGAAAAAGTTACCTTCGGTTGTCTACAGAGAAAAATACACAGAAAAATAATAGCCACACAAAAACCTAACAAAGTTAAAAAGATTTCTGTATAGTATTTACCCAAGAATATGTTCTTCTTAAAGTATTTGGCTATACCTTCTTAAATTAATTTAAAAAGTAATTTCATGCAGCTACTGGGATTTAAATTTGTTTATTTCTTTCAAAAAGAATCTCATGAAGCAACAAAGTTTTTTACATGACTTACTTTTCTTCTTAATATGGAATAAATAAATAAGAAATAACGAGCAAACGGTACACGAAGTGCTGGCGTCGTCTAGGATTTGTAAAAATTTTTGAAAATATTTAGAAGAAATTAAGAAGATATCTTATTAAATATATTTAAGAAGATTTTTGCTGAAAAACAAGAAGATTTCTTTTTAAAAAATGCCTCTCCCCTTTCGTCTTTCATGCCCATTGTTCTTGAAAAGTCATGAAAATATGAATTTTAGAAGAAATTCAGAAGATATCTTATTAAATAAATTGAAGAAGATTTTTGTTGAAAATCAAGAAGAATTATTCTTCAAACTTACCTCTTCTCTTTCATCTTTCCTGCCACTTGTTCCGAATACGTTTTAAGAAGAAATCTTATAGATTTTATGTGGCATATGTAAATAACACAGAGTGTAACAAAATTCAACTTGTTTTTATGAATATTGATTTTTTTTCTAGATTTTTTTAAAAGTGAAAAATTTAATTTTTTTAAGAGTTTTTAATTAAGAGTTAATAAGTATGCTTGTCATTTATTTAATGCAAAAAACTTTCCTGATAACAAATTTCTAACTGAATGTTTCTGGCAATGCACCAAAAGAAGTTGCTAATCATTGTTAGGTAATCTTTTCTCTTATATCTTTCTTTTATCGCAGCAATGTCCTGTGAATTTGTTTTATCTTCCTCATCGCTAACTGCTCTGAGGTTCTCTGTAAGGCAGTTTAGAGGATTGGCTAGAGAATGCATTTTATATGCCATGTGAAATCTTAGTTTGTTGAATGTTGAATATTAGCACCGTTGTAATTATTAAAAGCTTTAAAGTTGGGTGCACAAGTATTTTCAAAAAAAAAGTGTGGTCACCTATTTGATGCATTTAAATGCCTACTCCAGGCTTCATTCACAGATGTTACAAAATTAGTGCATTTTACCATTCTATTGTTTAAAAAAAAAATGTTAAGGTTTTTTGACATATGTTATTATTTTCAGCTGTTAAAAGGTGCCTAACATGCTAACTCACCTTCAGCAACAATTTTTTCTCTTATAATGAATTAAATTTTTTTTTTTTTTGAAAAGTCCCTTCTGAAAAAATTCATTAATGATAAGTTTTAATTTATTTTCTGCAATTTTTTCACTAACAAGAACAAAAACCAACTGAGAGTAACGTCGTTCGGTTGCTCATGTTTTTGATGTGCAAAAAAAAAAAAAAAACGAAATTAATTTTTTTACAAACAAGACCAAAACAGCACTTATTATGCACAAATCGACGTGTTTATCAATAAAATTTTCAAGCCCAATTTCTGGCATAAACTGCGAACATGAATGGCATGTTTTGAGATGGTTTTGAACTATATTGAGCTGATTTCAATTACGACGTTTTGAGCTTGATTTTAGTCCATTTTTGTCACTCCGTGTAGAAGAAGAGAAACATACAACGTAGAAATAAAAAATTTTTTCTGAAATTTTCATCAACTAGAAACAGTTTTTTATTTCAAAAACAGCTTCCGAGAAAACGTTCTTTCAATAACTACAATTCTGTTGAAGCCCATAACTTGATAACTTGAACTCATATGAAAAACAAATGTGTGTTCATTAAAATTCACCAGAACAATTCAAGTACAGTTAGGCCTTATAGGAACAAATTTTAGAACCACATATATTTCTCTATAATTCTTATATAATAAATTCTTATATAAAGGCAAATATTTGATTGTTTTTTTATACTTTCTGGAACCCTAAAATCTCTATCCTTGGCTACGAGCCTGCTTCTAGTTCATATCATACTTACTAAAAATCAAAATAACTTGATGTTTCCTTTAGTCTGCCATCATATATTGTTATATTATTTTTTTAATTGTAGTGGCCACAAGTTCGTGTGAAAAATAAGAAGAAATATTTATAACTTTGAAAGACCTTGACTTACTTGATCTCTAGGTACTATTAATTCTAGATTTTCTAATGAAATGTATACAAATTTCTGAACAGGGTGGTTTCCACTTAACATCTTAATATGAACAGAACATATTGCAACTTATCTTATATACACAGAGGGAAAAACCTATGGACTCAATACATAAATTTATGTACTCAACGCATAGTTTTCTGCACACAAAAATTTCACATTTTTCATGTATTGAGTACATGTTGAAATCTTTATTGACTACATAATGCTTTCAAGCGGTTATGTAGTCAATAAAGAATTTTATGTACTCATCGCAAACTGTTACAAATAATTTTATGTAATGAGTAAAGATCTTATGTACGTATTACATAGATTATTGACTCAGTACATACATAATTTACTCATTACATATTTGGAGTACATAATTTTATGCAATGAGTACATACATTATTTACTCATTACATATTTTAAATGCACAGTTTTATGTAATGAGTACATGCATAATTTACTCATTACATATTTTTAGTGCATACATTTATTTAATGAGTACATACATAATTTACTCATAACATATGTTAAAAACATAGTTTTATGCAATGAGTACTTGCATAATGTATTCATTATATATTTTTTGTTCATAATTTCATGTATTGAAATATACACAATTCATGTCTGTGGCTAAATCACCCTCTTAAAAAATGCAATACAAAACTTAATAAAGAAATGACTAGATTTCACAAAATAATTGCCAATTACTTATAGAAACCCAGCCATTTATTTATTATCCAATCATCGCTTTTTTTTCTGGAGTAGAGTGGATAAACCCATTCCCGCTCTGATTTTCTACAGGCTTTAGAGGTGTTGCTTATTTGAAAATCAAGAAACGAATGACATAAAACAGCAAAATCGTGTTCCGATGTGCAAGAGATACGTGTACTGAGTCCATATGTTATGTACTGAATAAATGTGTCACTTCAATCGTATAAGGGGGACGTGTACTGAGTCTATATTTTATGTATTGAGTAAAGTTTTTGTAAAACGCGTTGATTGAGTACACGTTGCTTGTATCTATTGAAGTCTGCTATGTATTCAATACATAACATGATGTATTGAATACATTTTTTATTCATTTTAAAAAGTGAATAAATTGATATGTAGTCAGTACACGCTCCCTTTACTCAGTAAATACTGCTCTCGTTGCGTTCTCATACAAGTTGCAGTGCATAGATTTTACATAGCTGTCTCTGTACTGACTACATAACTTTTTCCCTTAGTGTATTAATACGTGAACATTAAAGTTTGTCGTAAGCTTTTTTGTATTAATTAAAACTCAAAATAAATGAAACTTATATCATTCGAAAGGTTTTGTTGCCCAGATGTGCAGAATGCATATGTATATAAATGATATATCTGATAGGGGGGTTCCCAACCTTCTAAGAGAGAAATTAAATTTTTGAGAAAAAAACTGCTCTTTGATTGATATGAAATTTGGTTGGAGAAGAGTTCTTAAGTTGCTCGAATTTGAATTTTTTTTTAAAAGTAACAATTTTTTAAAAAAATGTAGTTTTATGCATTCATCAATTGTTACATTTGTAAAAAAATGTGTTTTGAACTCAAAAATTTGACTTTACATGTGAATATCTTGGTCGGATTTTAACGGTTTTTCAATTTTTTTCATTTTTTCTAAAATTTGTTAAATTTTTTTTTAAACGTGTTAAAAATTACAGCAAAGTTCTAACCCAAAGTATTTTTAATGAATTTTCTTAATATTGTCCTTAGTTATTTAGCGTGTGTTTCAACCAAATGCCAAGAGAGAAAAAAAAAAAACTGTCTCAATTTGAATGTTCTAAATTGGGAAGCCAATATCTCCGCCATCTGTGAATAGATTTAATTTATTTCTTTTTTGTATTTAATGCCCCAATCACCGTCCGCGAGTCGAATGTTGCAGTCGAATCGACTCAGCTGGCGAACTATTATTCTTGCGGTATCATTGTTAGAGAATACACTAATTCACCGTAAACTCAGTGCTGCCAAAACAAAAACTTTTAAAATATATAAACAAACGTCAAAAAAATGTTTATGATTCGCCAGCTGCTCACCAAGTATTTTTATTCGTCTGTTTTTGACTTTTGAGTCGAATCGAATTTTTGAAATTCGCGAACAATGATACAGCTTGGTGAATTTTATGTGTTTTTTATTCGATTCGCGGACGGTGATAGGGGTATAAGTCTTATCAGTTAACTTAAAAAAACTTTTAAAAATAATACCGTTTGTTTTTTTCTTTATATTTAAATTATTCCTTTTAAAAAAAGACCATAAAATTTGATTTATTCTTAAAATATGGGGTAAAAATGATTTTTGTTGTAAAAAAACAAAAACTCAAAATTGCATTTTTGATTTTCTTTCAAAGTCTTCACCGGATTTTAGATGAATTTATTTTGTCTTGACACTTAATTAATAAACTGTCCGTGCCATCAAAAAATCAAGGCTTTCAAGGTTTCCTATGATTTCTTTGACAAAATTAAATTTTTTTTAAAATGTTGTTATTCTGTTTTGAACAAAATAAAAAAAAAGAATTTTTTTGCAGGGACTGAAAATAACTGTTATTTTACAATTTCTAAATGAAAAACACACAATGAAAAAATTGTCGCAGGACTTTTTCAAATATACCATTATAATACAAATGGCCTCAGCTTCATGAACATTAAGTGCCTTTTAAATTTTCGACTGATTCTATAAAAGTTAAAAATTAACTGTTAATTTTTGCCTTTTATTTTTTCTTCCAAAAATAACGGTTACTTTTGACTTTTATTTTATCGGTCAAAAGTAACAGTTATTTTGTGACTTTTATTTTTTCGGTCAAAAATATCAGGCACTTTGTATTTTTTTAAAGGCCGCTTGACCAATTAAAAAACTATTGATAATTTACTATTGCTATCGGTGTGCATATGTAAATTGTGCACACCGATAAGACCCAAATAATGGTACCATTAGTTTTTTAGTCGGTAAAACAGCCTTTGAAAAATCAAAAATTGCCTGATATTTTTGACCGAAAAAATAAAAGGCAGAAAATAACTGTTATTTCTGACCGATAAAATAAAAGTCCAAAGTAACTGTTATATTTGCCCGAAAAAATATAAGGCACAAAATAACTTTTATTTTTGTCGGAAAAAATAAAAGTTAAAAAATAACAGTTAATATGTGACTTTTTCTATAAAAACCATAACCGTTACGGTCCCTGTTTTTTTGAAGAAAATAGCTTTATATCTCCAATCAATTAAGAGTTATAGCCTCGAACTTATTTTAATCATCTCGCATATAATTATAAATAGGCAATCAATAAATTGGTCGAATTTCGACCCCAGGCGATACTAGTTTTCATAAATGCGTCAAAAAATTTTGCTCGAGAGAAATTTAAAATTTTTGTTGACTTTCAATGTTACTTCAATTTGTATAATATAAAAGTTTTTAATTTGTTTATTTAAGAACTTATTAATAACTTTGTTCACTGCATAATTTTAATGAGGTGTGAAAATGTAATAAATCATGGAGCTTATGTCAAGCTGATAAAAATAACAATTCAACAGAAGCTGTTGAAGCACCTTAAAGTTAATTAACACTAAAATTATAATTAAATCAATGATAACAACAGCAAGTAATAAATGCTACAACAGGTGCCATAAAAGCAGTTTTTACTGCTTTTTTAGTGATTTTTTTGTTCATATTTTTTTGTCAGAATAAGTAAAGAATGTTAAGAATACCTCTTAAATTAATAGACTATACCAGCGTTAATGGGAAAATTATTCATTTGGTTATTGGTTATCTGGAATTTACTTTTTATAATATTATAAAAAAAGAAAAAATAAAAATTTTTAAAAACTTAATGCATATAATATGCATTTCAAGTTTTTTCAGTGTATTGTAAATTTTTCATCAATTATTCATCGCTGAAGTTTGTTATAAAATTTTTACAGAGAAACGCTGAAATTTTTAAAAACCTTTTTAAGTTTTATTTTGTTTTTTGTTTTTAATAAGTTTGAAATTTCTTGTTGGTATTAAAATGTTAAAAATAGTCTTCTAACTGATAGTTTTCTTTCAAAGGACTTGTTGGTGGCAACTTTAAAATTACCTGTTTTAAAGCAGCGTATCAAAGAAAGCTTTCCATTTTACAGTTTTAAATTAAGACAGCAGTTATCTTAAAAACAAAAATTGATTTAAAAAGTGTTCCGCTTATATTAAATCAGATAAACTAAAAAAAAAAAAAAAAATGTAAATCTTATATTAACTAAACAGAACAAAAGAATAAAAACTTTTCTTTGTCTTCACATTAGTTGACTTCAATTTATTTTCCAAAATATTCATTTATTCAAAATAAATGTCAAATAATACATATTTTTCTTGTGTTGCAACTATAACATTTTTTGTTTTGTTTTTTTTTTTTAAATAACAGTTAAGCCAAAAACGTCAGATCGAACGTCAAAGAAACTTCTTTATATCGTGCGTTTCTCCCTGACTGTAACGCATAAGTTTGCTTGTTTTTATTTCGTTGTTACTGATATCGTCATTGTTGTTGTTGTCGTTGTTGTAATTTCAGCTCTGTATACATTTTATTCAGTCGGGTATGCGTTAAAACATGTTTGTCGCTTTATTTTGTGGGTTAGACAGACAAACAGGCTTTTTTGTTTTGTTTTTTTTTCTCCTTGTTTTTTTGTTTTTGCTTTTCCTGCACAAGTTGTCTGTATCGCCTCATCAATATCATGGCCATTCCCATTTATATGATTGATTTATTTGACAGTTTTCCGACAAACCTTTATTTATAATAGAACGTGTCACCCATGCATATAAGTTTTTTTTTTCTTGTTTATTTAAATATATTTATTTTTGCTTGATTAATGAAAAAAATATGTCAGCAGTATTTTAAAACATACTTTATAAAAATTTTAGTAAAAATAAATTTAAATTTCTATATGTTTTTTTAACTGATGAATGGTAATGATGTCAGTGTGAGGTGTTTGTAAATCTGTGTTGCTTTGCTTTATTGAAAAAATTTGCATAACTTCACGCTGTGTCTGAAATTACTTCAACTGTTTACTTAATAAAAATTGTAATATGATCTGTTTATATTTAAAACATTATAGAATATATGATTTATCATAACTATTGCCTATTCATTACCTTATAAGATATACAAAATAATATGAATAATTTTTATTAATATAAAATTTATAAATAAAATAAAGAATAAAATTTATAAATATAAATATATATAAATAACTACACATAAAAGCCAAGAAGTAAAGAGTAGTTTTTTACATATGACCTTTACGCAGAACTTGAGCGTGAACGTGTTTGAGCTAATCAGAACTTGTGATTAATATTTATAATATAATATATATAAAATTTTTTTTTTGACATAAATTGTAGAATTTATTATTAACTTTAAACGATTTAAATTTATAAATATGCGGTTTTTCTAAAAGTTGAAATTCAAGGCAGACAAGCAAAAAAGCAAAAACTTGACTTTCGGAATGTTATTTCAAGAAAATGTTAAACTTTATTACTAATTTTATGAAGAAAAGTGTAGGAAGGGAAGCTGCATACTGAATCATTACTACAGCACACATGAGTATAAAACTGGAGTACCGATATCATCGAGCCGTATCAGTACCGATGTTAAGCTTAAGTAAAAACTTCAAAACAATTAGACCACTAAAAATAATATAGAAAGAATAAATGACTGTATTATCAAATACTAAGATTGCTAAAATACTACATACTTAAAATACTAAAATAATATAAAAAAAATAGAACACATTTGAAGGCTTATTGTTCTTTTGTCTGAAACATTCTTGAGGAATATCAGCATTAAAACAAATTTTATTGACTAAGTGTTATGCTAACTATGAATCAAATAATATCATACTTATAAGTACTTATATGTACATACTTATCAGATAATATCATATCTCCCATGGGGATTTCTCTCATTCAAAAAAAATTATGCATGAATATTTTTAAAGAGTTCCTCTAGCTTTTGTGTCGGTGACTTTTTTATCCTTCATGCAAATCGATCCGACTTAGTGACCACCTTGAGTTTTTGACAGTTATTAATTGAAAATTATAGTGTTAATTTGCAAATTAGAATGGAATGACTTATACTTATTATTTTTTCGTAAATATAACAGACCAAAGTTATCAATTTGTTGTAATAAGATACTATATTTTTTGATATTTTTGATATTTTTATCATATATCATCATTATTATTATATCATATATTATTATCATATCAAAAGTATCAAAAAATTAAATATCTTATGACAACAAATTGATAACTTTGGACTGTTATATTTCCGAAAGAAAAATCAATATAAATCATTACATGCTAAAAAACAAAAACAAATTGGCCATTTCAGCCCTTGAAAGACTTTGACCGAGTTTCTTATGATCAATTGTGTTGTGTGTGTTATTAAATGTTTGCACACAATTGACCGAGAACTGGACCTACATGTTTTATGCCGACTCTGAACGGCTAAAGTTCATGTTCTCAAGAAGCTTTACATGGTATTATTTACTCTCTGAGGTTTGCCATTGTCTGCAGAGAGTTGGTGACCGATCAGAAAAATTTTTCATTGAAAAAAACTTTTCGCCACGGCTGGGGATCGAACCCGGGCTCCAAGCATGCTAAGCCACACACTTAACCTGCATGCCACGGTCACCACATTACATTCTTACTTGCATATAAAACACAAATTGACACTATATTTTTCAGTTAATAACTGTCAAAAACTCAAGGTGCTCATTAAGCCGGATCGATTTGCATGAAAAAAAAAGTCACCGACAAAAAAGTTTGAGGAACTCTTAAAAAAACATTCGCCCTTAAAAGAGTTTGTAAAGCCAAAAGTTTTAAAATTTTTTTAACCAATGTTTGCGTATTACAAAAATATATCCTTTTTTTGCTTATCCTTTTGCTTGTTCTGAAGAAAAAAAAGTTATATGCAAAAACCTTGCTTTTTTTTGGCAAAAAAACCGGGTTCAGGAGAACGAAAGCCGCTCCATGGAAATGTCTTCGATTCAAAAAACTATGCAGAAATAGTTTTTATTCCGTCAAACTTTTGAGTCGGTGTCCGGCGAATTCAAAATTTCGATCCGGCTTACTATTAATTTACTTTTTTCTATGGAAAAAAAAAATAACCCATCAAAAATCATCATGAGAAACTTCTGACATAAGAGAAGGAAATACTAATTATCGAAATTATTTTTAATGTCTTTTCAAAAAACAAAAACTCGCATGCAGCGCATTAGCACGCACGTCCGACACTTTTAGAGTTAACTTAAAATCAGGGACCGAAAATAATGATTGCACTAGCTGACAAAAATTGGTCTCATCACTAGAACAGGTTTTTCAAATACTTTGTTTTATGTATTTTTGGGTGGAGATGTAAAAAATGGCAATTTTTTTATTTTTAAGGTTAGTTCTCGGGATATCCACAAAAAACACCTTTTTGGCACTTTTGCTTAGTTATGTGCCATCTCCGTCAAATTCTATTCAAATTGCAAAAAATATTTTCATATGCGATATGCGGATCCCATAACACTATGGAACAAATTCTGGTTAGCAAAAGTTAGGTCGATTCTGAGAGTGAGGGATCAAAATAGAGGCCAAATTAGAAGACTTGTATCGCGGCGTTTGTTTATGTTAGTTCGAATTTTTTTAATCGACCTTTGAACTTTGCAGTCAAATGCCAATTTTCAGCATATTTTTTATATGGTTTTTTGGTTATAACTTGTCGACTAATTGATATTTTTTCAATCTGTAACAGCCAAATTATTGCTAGAGACCTGTGCAACAATTACAATTATTTTAAAAAATTTATTTAGAAATTTTTTGTGGTGGAATATGAATTTATTTTCTCATTGTTCATGTACCAATTTTGTTCGAAGTTCAAAAGTCGATTAAAAATAAATTCGAACTAACATAAAGAAACGCCGCAATACGGATCTTCTAATTTAGCCTCTATTTTCACCCCTCACTCTCAGAATCGACCTAACTGTTGCTAACCAGAATTCGTTCCATTGTGTAATTTTACTAAGTAAGTTTTCAGGGATTCAAAGTAAAAAAATTCCTTGACCTTTTTTAAAAATGGCTTAAGTACAATTTATTCACTTGATTAAAAAAAAGAAATGTTTTTTTTTTCATATATGTGAGATTTATTGCGAAAGATTATAATTTCACAAATAGTTTATATATTTATTTGTCCAAGCATTAAAAAATAAAAAAAGTTATCAAAGATGTCATGACGAAATTTTCTCATTCTCAAAGAACATTCTGATCGAAAATACGTCTTTTTGCATAAAAGACGTTCATTCATGTAGCGTTAAAGTTTTGAGTAAAATTCATGAATGCATAAAAAAATAAATATTATTTTTCGTCACCAATTTTTCAATAATTTTTAATATTTTTTGAGTCAATTGGATTTTAAATTTAAAATCCCGGTTATTTCAGTATCCTGGGATTGACACCAAGTCCCGGGATTTGGTTTAATTTCAAAAATTTGTATACACCCAAATTTTTAATTTGCAAATAAATAAAGATGTAATACATTTTTTATAAGTTTATTTGGAATTGCTTATAACAAAATAAAAAAAATACATGACTTAATCTTATATATTGTTTTTTTTTATATTATATGTAAATTTTGTTTTTGCAAAATAAATTTCTAAATATTGTGTAACAGCTATTTAAACGTGCAGAAAAAATTGTTTGGGATTTCAAAAAATTATATTATTTCCGGTTGCTTCAGTAACTTCTAGTTTAAAATCGATTTCACGATATGGGCATTTCCAAACTGGCGTTATGTACGTTTTGTACAAAAGAATTAAAAAAAAAGGAATGAAGAAGTCTATGTTTTAAAAACTATTTTTTATATTTGAGTAGTAATTAAGTAGTTCTAAATTCAATACAAAAATTATAACAATCGACTCTAAGAATTAAAAGATACAAGGAAAAATATTCACTGGCGTGACGTTACAAAAAACACAAGTGGTTTTCGACTTAGTTTAGAAAATTTGCAAAACTCTGCGAATTGGGCAAGACTTTTAATACAAAACTTTATTTGGAAGAATTTAAAATAATATAAGTTTATTTTGCCAGTTACTAAATTAAAAAATCTTTTCTCTGTTTTTTTTTATTAGTCATTTGGCGTCATCTAAGTCATCTGGCGTGACGTTACTGGCGGTACGCTACTTAAATTTCCATCGGAACATTTTAAGTTAAAATTTATTTTTTAAATATTTGACGTTATATTTAAAATATACAGTTGATCTTATATATATTTTATTTTTTTAACTCCTACCCCATCGACCATGAGAAGTTGGAAAAAAATTCCACTAAAATACCTGCAACCAAATTCAGTAACGAAATCAGGCAAACTTCGAGCTCACTTTTTAAATTTAATATTATATTCACGGTTTTTCTTCTTAACGTGTTTTTTATTAAAATTACTTAACTTTATTAAAATTGCAAAATTTCATGCACTTTTGAACGTCAGCGTTGAAAAAAATAGCTCTAAATGCTTTTTTGTCTGGCGTGACGTTACCTCAGAATATCATTAGAAGCAAATCAAAATTTTACTGTTAATTAATAATGGTTTGCTCTTTTGCATTTATTTTGCGGTTAGTTGTTGTTGTAGAAATGGAAATCGTAAAGAGAAAATGCTCATAGAAATAAACAAAACTGAACAAAACTTTTACTTTAACTTGGTAGCCCGATATCTAGCCATCGCAACTTGGGAAAAATTTGAACTTTTAAATTAAATTAATTTTGAATATTTCTCTCTAATAAAACAAGTACAAAAAAGTGTTGGTTTACTTTTAATTTTTTGGTCACGGTAGACTTTTCTGTGGAAATGCCCATATATAAAATTATTTAAAATTTTTTTCACTACTTTCTTCATCCTTAGCACTAGTCCTAAGACTAATCCTGGGACTGATATATTCAATCACAAAAATCCCAGCATTACCAAAAGTACCCAACATTGCATACCGAAATGAGAACTCGGTTTATTTTAATTGCCGACTAAAATTACTTTCAAACTTTATTTAAATCACAATTATTGCTGTTTGTTGCATTGTTTTTTCTAAATCAGAAAAAATATTAATATTTAGCGTTAAAAAATTATAAACTATTATTTTTATTTCTTTGCTCAGAAAAAAATTTTTCAGAATCATTTTCAGATAAATATTATTTTTCTCATAAATCATTTTTTTTTTTATTTATATGTTGGTCAGAATTAAATACTAGTTTTAATTTTTATTATTTTCCTATATATTTATATTCCTATAAATATAAATTGTTTTTCATTTTTTTTTTTGTAAGGATTTTTCGAATTTTTATCTCTGTTGGTCAGATATAAAAATCGTTTTCGTTTTTATATGTTTTCTTACCCAAAACTGTTAGGAATATTGAACAAAAATTAAGTTTATGACTATGATTTTAGTTTTTGAACCGAAAAAATAAAAATACTAAAAGAATTTGTATACTTTAACAAAAACATTTAATTGAAAAACGATTTTTTTAATAATATTAAAAAATAAAAATTCGAAAACGATTTTTGTATCTGAGCAAAAAAGTAAAACCATGAAAAAATGATTAAGGGGGGACATGACATTGGCCGCTTTTTTAAATTTTTAGCTTTTAAAATCGGCTTTTTTATAATTTTTTATATTAGTTAATATTCTTAAGATTCTAAGAAAAAAAAGTTCATGGAAAAATTCATACGGGTTCAAAAGTTACAGCCGGATTAGTGAGGGCAGGGCGCATTTTTAATTTTAACCTATTTTTTTGTTCTTTGTTCACAAACTTTGAACGCGTTTATATCGAAACCATGTTTTTCTTACTGGATTCGGCACTAGCGGGTTTTTTCTTGACGAACTTTTTTTTTTAACTTTTTAAAGTTGATTCGCTATCGTATGACACGAGCTTTTTTTAATTTTTTTTTTCGATTTTTTATGAATTTTTCGTCAATATTTTTTTCGAAAAAACACACTTTCAAATTTTTAACATCACCAAAAATTGAAAAACAAAATTTTTAAAAAAAGCTCCTGTCATACGATAACCAATTTTGTTAAGATTTAAAAAATTAATTTTTTTTTCCAGATCGGACAAGTTTTGCGATTCCCAGCGCTCCAAACATGAGGCCCCGTTTGTTTCTCTGCCGACAGTTTGGAGTTCTATAAAACCATGTTGGAGTAAAAATATATTTTTTTTTTTAAATTTTTTTAAATTGGTCAATTCTCTACGACGATCAAAAAAAAATTTTGGAAAAATGTTTGTTTTTGACTGATTGTGAGTTATGCATTTCTAAAAAAAGGTCTGTTTCCTCTGCCGCGAATGTTATGTCCCACCTTAATTCTTCAGTTTCTGACATTGCTAGCAATGGTTATGGTCCTTACTTATTCTTGCTCATTTGTTCATCTAAATTAAGCCGAAATTATCGTATTGACCATTTTTCGAAATTGTCTTTTTATGGCAAATTTGTATAAAAATATTTTATATTGTTATGTAAACTAAAGCAAAGAAATGTAGAAGAAAACACTCTCCTGTTTAGATTTGGTTTTGCCAATAACTATAGTATTTCGCGAAATGGATTGATATAATATATTTAGGAATGAATACAAAATCAAGGCCATACCAAAAGTTTGGTGATATCCATGTGGAATTGGAATTGTTTTAGTAATACATAAAAATTTAATAATTATGCAAAAAAATACTTGGAGTAATGGGTACCACGCCAGCTACCACAATCATGACAAAATTTGACACTTAATGTAGGAACTGGCTGCCATGGCTGGGTGTGCTTAGTACGTAGCATGCGAGCCATCAAACCGTGGAAGCCCGAGTTCAATCCACCATCTGACAGAAAATTTTGTTCAATAAAAATAAATTATATAAAAACAGGCCGGAAATAATTTTAAAATTGAATAGCAAAATAACTTCAAATCGAGCTACATTGGCAAGTGTAAAAAAATAGGAGTACTTTGACGAAATAATGGCTTGGGTTGTTCTTACAAAATAACGACACTTTCAGTACTAACAATAAGTTCAAGAGTAAGTGGCTGATTTTATGTTAATTTTTTATGGAATCAATACCAAAAATAATTAAGTTGCACATAAGAATATAGTTTAATTTACAAGCACAGAAATTTGTTAAAGGAAAAATTGGACTTGGATGTGGTGTGACCTCAGCTCAAACATTGCAGCCGACAGTATTTTAAAATTGCTTTATTTTATTCCAATTTCACTGCAGACCTTTTGACATGTCCACCACATTTGTTTTTTTTTTTTTCTCCGCGTTCTGATAACTAGCTGAGTAAAAAGCGTCATTAAACTCCAGAAAATCAATGTGCAAACAACGCTAAAAAAGAATCGATATTAAATCGATGTAGTCAGTTTTTGAAGTTATGAAGTAAGTATAGATAAACCGACAAACAGGCGCCGCTGTCAACGAAGCCTACAGAAATAAGAAACTTCAAATAAATTTATAAATAAATGTTTGGCTTAAGCAAAAATTTGTAAAATCGATAAATAACTTGCTCTGGCAAATATCCAAAGAAACCAAAACGAACACAAATAAGCCAACAAAGCGTTTCAGATGAACTGGTATGAGTTAGTATGTGAGTTTTTTTGTTTGAGTGTGTACATTTAGCACACATTCAAAACCACACGCACACAACAATGAAAAGTAGTTAGGCTGGCAGCAGAGCATAACAAAATTGCTTGTCAAACGCCCTCTTTAGCATGGCGTCATGCGAACCATAGCTATAGATATTTTCAATATGGCTTCCATGGCTTGAAAACACTTTAACGCATACTGATGTCCATTAACAGTGGCCATCATGCCAATATAGCGCATGGCTGCCACTGTTGATGGCGTTGCCATAACGACAGCCAATCAGCGGCGCACGTGTCTTGTTTGGCATAGTATGCGTGATGGCGTGTGGTATGGCTTGTATTGCACACGTCATTGTAGTGGTGACGAAATATATTTGCATGTGTGTGTTCGAGCTACAATTGCTTGGGACTTTTTCATTGATTTTATGAGCGATGCCTGCAGCGCTGCATCTAAATATTGTTCTCTTCAACTGTTGGCAATATTTAGAAGCTTCAGCCTGCATTTGTTGTCGGCAGAGTGCGCCGGTGCAAGTGGTTTGTAACTGCGGTGTGGGTGGGAAATTTTCATGCAATGAAAGGGAAATTTATTATTCATATCTGCTATGAAGATATACCAAAGAATTTTATAAATTTTATCAACACATGATAAACTGTAAACTGAAAATTTTAGTAATTTAGTAATTGTTAATTAATAAGTAAGTTGTAATACAAAAAAAAAAAAAAAATAGTGACAAGAATGTATGCTTAAGAAAAACCCAACTAAAAACAACAATTTATATGCTATAAAATTTCCCCTTTATGCATAACCCACACAAAAGTTTTGCCACTTAGTAGCTTTATGTAAGTTTTCTAATGTCAAAGCTTAATTTGGGCGTTACATTGATGTGCAGAAAAAGCTAAATACTTGTTTTCTCACATAAAAGTATAAAGATATGTATATATAGATATATATATATACAATAAACTGAATACATATTTTTCTATAGCTTTATTGTATATGCTTATTTATTCACATATACCGCTGAATTGTATATTTGTACAATATATATAATAACATGTATATTTTGAAGTGCTTATATGTACAACAGCTTTTATATGAGTTCATTTATTTTCTTTATTCTCCTACTTTTATATATTTGCTTTTTGCGTTGAAATCGTGACAAAATCAATAGAATGAAAACAGCACGAATTTTGCAAAAATTTTCGTTCAAGGCAAGAAAAAGGTACTCAATAAGTTGGTTTTTTTTTATTTTTGGGTTTAACCTTAACTATTTTAATTTTAATTAAATGCAATGCTGAGGGTCAAGTTTAGTAGGAGAGACATAATTTTTTTTATTTAGATAAATTAAATTAATATTTCTAATATGACTTTTGTAAACATGTTCTTATACGTGTACTTCTACATATATATTATTTATATTGCTAATTATTTATATGCAGCAAACTTATTGCAAATGTTTATACATTCTAGTACCAACTTCATTCTCATGCCTTAAATTATTTGGAGGTATTTTCTTGGATATATCGTTTAACAATTTCTTAAAAGCATAAGTTATTTTTTAGCTTTTACAATTGTAAGTTTTCTGATTATTTTAGGATTTTAGTTTTGCACCATGATAATAAAATGGAATACGAGAGTTTTTGAATAGAATCACTTAACTTCGATTTACGTTGATATTTTTTATTTAAGACAATTTAGCAATATTTTTAATTAATTTATATGATGTTAAAGTTTATATAGTTATTTTTGTCATTGTCTACTTTTAAAAAGATAATTTAATAAAACGTTACGAAAGATAAATAAATATTTGTTTTAACTTTCAGTTATGAAACATAAAAAAATAATAAAAGTTATTTATAATTATTTACAAAAAAAAAAAAAAATTGAATAAATAATATAAATTTTAATTAACCTTCCTTATAAATTAATTTATTAACCATTCCTTAAAAAATACATATCTTTAAAAATAAGTTTTAAGGTAATTTTTGAAAATTGTCTTAAAAAAAGGTTTAAACTTTCAATTAGATTAAGCAAGATATTATTATAAAGTTTTTATTTCATGCAAAATAGTTATTTTAACTTTGTACAGAAAGTTTAACTTTACCAAGAAATAGAAACTAAAAGCACATTTAGAAATTCTTGAATTTAAAGATATTTTTTATTAAATAGAATTATAAAAAAAAAACAAAAATTATCAAAAATAAAAAGAAACTATAAATAACAAAACGAAAACGTTTCAAAAAAATTTTGATTATTTATTGTTAAAAAAACATAAATAATTTTAATTTGTGCTTAAAATTTACTTTATTAAAAATGAATATTCAAAATTATTTTTAGAACTATATTCCACACATAACATATCGAGACATAACCGCGAAAAAGATGTTACCAGCAATTTACAAAAATTGATTTTCTTATCGGAATTTATAATTTATTTCATTATCAATAATTTATAATTATAAAATATTAGTTATTATAATAATATATTTATATGCAAGGATTGCGTTAATTCGTTAAATTCGAAAATAATAAAAAGAAATCTTTTCCTTTAAGATATTAGTTTTGATGGTAACATCTTTTTCGCGGTTATGGCTCGATATGTCAAGTTTTCTAAAGCAATTTAGCGTACCTTTGACGAGACTCTTTTTATTTTTCATATGAAAGAAATATTTTTATTTTCTTTATTTAATATTTTTTTTTTATAAAAATAAATTCTTGACACAGAAAACAGCTACATTGAATTATTGCATCATTTATATAAGAAAAATATCATGTATTCATAGCTTAGTAAAAACAATCGTCTTGCCGTCGGTTTAACTTTATAAGATACGTTATAAGGAAAATATATATAAAAATGTATAAATTTTAACAAAACGATTAAATATTAGTTCAAATGATATTGGAAAGTTAAATAAAAAACAAAATGCATGTATTCTCATTTTTATGCGATGTATAGGATTCACCTATAGATCGCATAAAAGAATTGTATAAAAAAAAATATTGTGATTTGTTAAATGTAGCATGTTTAACAGCAAACTTATAAGTAATGAGCTTTTCTTATAATATTTTTTTTTAAAGAAAAATTATTTTAATCTTATAATTACAATGTGAACATTGAAAATGTTCGTACTCTTTTTTTAGTATTTATTAGAAAACAATGTAAATGAAATTTATATCATTCGAAAGGTTTTGTAACTAGATGTGCAGCGAAAGGGTTCCGAAACTTTAAAGAGAGAAAAACAACTTTTGTAAAAAACTGCTATTTGATTAATATGAAATTTTGGGTAGGAGATTTTTAAATATTCGAATTTAAGCTTTTATCAAAAGTAAAAATTTCCTCAAAAATATAGTTTTATGAACAAAACAATTAGATTTCAATTGAAAAACATGATATGCCTTACAAACAAACAAATCTATAGTTTTGACTGAATTCATTTTTGTATGAAAAAAGGCAACTTTATCAATAAACATTTATAACAGGGTCCTTAAATTAATGGAGAAATCAATGCAATATTTTTGGTGGAAGTTGATATTGCAATCATTAAATGAATCATTAAAAAAACAATCACTTTTTTAAATCATGTATATGATCATGTTTTTCCAATAGACCGTCGATTGTAAAATTTTGTAAAAAAGTATTTATAATAATGTATCTTATATATTAATACGTGAACATTAAAGATTGTCGTACACTTTTTTGGTATTAATTAAATCTCAAAATAAATGAAACTTATATCATTTGAAAGGTTTTGTTGTCCAGATGTGCAGAATGTATATATAAATGATATATCTGCTAGAGGGGGTTCCCAAGCTTCTAAGAGAGAAATTACATTTTTGAGAAAAAAATCTGCTCTGTGCTTTGAGTTGTTCGAATTTGAATTTTTTTTAAAAGTAGCTATTTCTTAAAAAAATGTATTTATATCCATTCGTCAATTGTAAAATTTGTAAAGAAATGTATTTTGAATTAACAAATTTGACTTTTCATGTGCATATCTTGATTGAATTTTTACGGTTTTTAAATTTTTCTAATTTTTTCTGAAAGTTTGTTAAATTTTCTTTCAAATGTCATAAAAATTACAGCAAAGTTCTAACCAAAAGTATTTTAAATGAATTTTCTTAATATTGTCAATAGTTATTTACCGCGTGTTTCAATCAAATGCCAAGATAGAGAAAAAAACTGTCTCAACTTGAATGTTCTAAATTGTGAAGCCAATATCTTCGTCATCTGTGAATAGATTTCATTTATTTAATTAATTTTTTTATTTAATTATTTTTTTTTCAAAAACAGAAAAACAACATTTTAAAAAATTTTAATTTTTTCAAAGAAATCATAGGGGGTAGGTAGCCTTGTTTTTTTGATGGCACGGATAGTTTATTAATTTAGTGTCAAGACAAAATAAATTCAACTAAAACCAAGTATAGACTTGGAAAGAAAATCAAAAATGCAATTTTTAGTTTTTGTTTTTTTACAACAAAAATTATTTTTACTGCATATTTTAAAAATAAAGCAAATTTTGTGGTTTCTTTTTAAAAGAAATAATTTTAAAATAAACAAAACAAAAACGGTATTATTTTCAAAAATTTTTTAAGTTAACTGACAAGGCTTAAATACAAAGAAAATAGCTTTATACCTCCAATCAATTAAGAGTTATAGCCTCGAACTTATTTGAACCATCTCGCATAAAATTATAAATAGGCAATCAATAAATTGGTCGAATTTCGACCCCAGTCAATACTAGTACCTATAAATACATAACAAAAACTGTATGTATATATATATAAAGAGCACCTACGAAACGTATGGAATGTGCGTTTTTCGGATTTTGTTCGCTCCCCCCCATTTTCGGTAAAAGTTAGGCTTAAAAATAAGATCTGCAAATAAAAATGGACATAGCTAGGTCTCAAAATAGGTACAAGAACATGTCCCCAAATATTTATATTTTTTAATTTGTTAACAAGTTTGTTTGAATTTAACAAACAAATTTTGGACATAACTTAATTTAATGCTTCCGACATTCTTAAGAAATATATCCCTCTAATAATTTACGAGTATCGCTGGAAAAAAACAATTGCCTATAAATTTTGACTATGACCGCTTAGAGTGCCATGAAAGGTCATTTCAAGGTATAAATCATTTCATATTTTTGTGTTAATTGTGCATAAAAATGTTAGTGCAAGTTAAGAGCTTAAAAGTGTTTTTTAAGAGCAATGGAGAAATTAAGCCAAATACATACCTTTTTTAGCTTGTTTTGGAACCATAAAGCTTGGAGGGCCTGGGCCACTACTTACCTTGGATTTCAAAATTTTCAGAACTTATTTTGAGCCTCAGTCTAACAGAAAATGGGAGGGGGAGTAATATTATAATCCCACCCGTACTGCGCAAGAAGTTATTCACTTCGTATCAACGATTTTCACGCCATAAAAGAACCTTGTCAAATAAAGAAAAATGCATATGTTATCGATCAGTATCACCACCCAAGTCGATTCAACTGTAATTCTTAAGCTATCGTAATGAAATTCGATAAATACAGTATCGGCCAAAACCTAAGCACCCCCTCAGTACATTTTTTTTTAATGATAATTTTTTTAAGAACTTTGTTTTCTATAGTAAAAGTAAAGATCAAGTTCAAAAATGAGTCAAATAGGACGAAAATCACGTCTACTTTCCATACAAATTGACGTTTTAAAAACGAAAAATTTCTTTTTGAGTTTTGAGTTTTGCTTTCAATTATTAATACAAAGTTAAGAATTCAGAAAAATCAAATGAAAAATTTTCATACGTCGCACACAAAGTATGATTTTATCTTTCCAAATCTTACCAAATTTGATTTTAGTTAAAATTCAGACACTTGCTCAGAACGATCTCGAAGTTGTTATAACAAATGATGATTTAGGTACAAGAACTCGACATTAGAAGAAATGTTAAAGCAATATAATAATTTACTCTTGATGTTTGTTTGTTTGTTCTTTTTTTATTTCGATTATTTATTTATAGTTAATAGAATTTTATAAGAAGAATGCAAACATAACATGCATTTATATCTAAGCTTTTTAATCAATCAATTTATTGGGTGCTGGCAGAACGGTCGCAATCTTCAGCCATCGCCAATCAAATACAAATCATAAAAAAATAATTTCCACAAAACCAAAAGAAAAACTAATATTGATATCGATGATAGTGACGAGAGCAATGATAGCGTTGGTTTTGGATACGAATTACCAATGCAAAGAGTTCGTGCATCGTATTTTTTTATAAATTAAATAGTTCTAATGCACAACACGCTACTAATTTGTGTTTCTGTAGTAATTACTGCCTATACATGGAGAGAAATTTGAGCTGAAAACTATCCCAAACCAATTAATTTTGGGAGTGATTCTGAGCAAAGCCAAAATGTTCTTTCTTGATATCAAGCCCTTATGTGATTGCTTATCAAAAAATCAACACGCCCATTAATGCATAATTTACGTGATGTTTGGATAATTTTTCAAACAATTAATATGCTCACTTGTGCCCAATTTGAGTCATAACAAAAATATGCCCATTTGTGTCTAATGCATGCCACTTATGGATTGATAGTAAAAAAGTGAATATGCCCAATCTAAGGAATTTTATAATTTTTTAATCAAAATATGTCAAATTTGAAAATAAATAAAAAATCAAAATACAAAATATATTAAAACGCTAAATTGTGCCCTTGTACAAAATGAACAACTGGCTCAAGCAATCAAGAACAAAAAAACAAAAAATAAATAAAAAAATAAAAATTATATTTTCATTGTCCAAATAAGATATGTTTCATGCAATTCGGACAGGAAAATAAAAATTATTAATTTATTCACTGCAATTTTACACACTTTTATACCAACAGCAACAATAACCAATTGAGAAGTACATCGTCAAACAACAACAACAAAATTACTTTTTTTACAAATAAGCCCAATAATGCACGTTTTTAGCACAAATTGAAACAAAACAATTTTCAAGTCTAATTTCTGGCATAAACTGCAAACAAGAATATCATATTTTGAGATGGTTTTGAGCTGATTTCAGTTACGTTCGCTTTGAGCTTGATTTGAGACCATTTATTTTTCTCCGTGTACTAAAATAATGGTAAGAATGCGCCAAATGCGATTCTTGAAAATTGTTTTTAACTGAAATAGATGAATCAATCTGAATACCTTAGCCGAAAAACTACAACCAAATAACCAACCTCAGTTAAGATACATGCAGTAAAAAACTAATAGATCTAGAAAGAAAATTTTGAAAATGCACTACTTTTTCAAATACTTTGAATTTTGCAATAAAGAACAATTTTAAGCTAACTTCAAAAATTTTTTCTATTTGAATATCAACATATCGCACACTAAATACAAAACAGTCACAACTCAAAAAACATGACTTTTCAGGAAAAGCGAAAAATAAAACTCTTTGGTTGAAATTGCAGAAGAAAAACAATTTTCATTTAACACAAAAACTTCATTTTTCCAGTTAATGAAGAAAATAACGAAAAATATAGTCAGATATGTGTTTTATAAATTCATTTATAACAAAAATTCGATATAAAAAATTTTGAGTTGTGACTGTTTTGTATTTAGTGTGCGATATGTCTGCTTTAGCATAGTGCTTAAGTCTTTTCGTTCCAAGACGTTCACCTGGAATTGGCCTCACAGTATGTATAAGTAATTGATGATATATTATTTATTTCTCATATTCTTTTTTTAAGTATAAAACCAATATGGATTGCTGGAAAAAAATATGAACTAGCAACAATAAAAAAAAACCATAAGAACTATAAGTGGAAAAAAATTATTTTAAGAGTCCTTAAAGTTAACTTCGAAACTAGCTTTCTAGTATTTCACGAATTTTAACAGAATTGCACTGAATCAAACTTAAATTATGTTAAAAAATATTTTTAGCCTTTAACAGATTTCATGCCATAATTGTCCAGCATCAAATACAGCAAATAGCATGCAATACATTGTTTTCACATCAATATATTTGTACGCATTAATTTACAGCTTAAAAAGAATTACCGACGGCCTCTTGCAAGTCAAATCAAAAAAAATACAAAATTTATAAGCCATATTTTAAAATAAAACAAATATTTAAATTCCAAATGGACCTCAAGGAATTTTACTGCTTTTTAAGTGCATTTTTACATGTGATTTTAAATAAACTTGTTCCTTGTGGAGACGACAATCGTATCGGTGACTCTTGTGCTGCTTGAAATCAATAAATTATACAATTTATATCAAATTGCAAGGTGCATTAAAGAAGCATTTAAAAGCCGTAAAAATAAGAGAAAAATATATAAAAAAAGAAAACATTACAATAAAGAAGCACATTATAAAATTGAAATAAGTTAAAGTTATGTGACAGCAACGAAGCACGAATTTAGCAAAATAAATACATAAAAGCTGATAACAAAACTGTATGAAGGGGAACAATAAGTGAATATAATATGAATGGAGTCTTTAATACCATTCATTCACAAGGTATATAAAAAAAAAAAAAAAAAAAATGCGCAGAAAATTATATAACATGACAATAAAATACCAACTCTCTTGAAATGGCATAAAATAATTGTATCTTATATTTGAATTGTAATTTAATATGTTAAGTAAAGACCCTAAGCAGTAAATTTGGCTTTATTTGAAATAATTTAATCAATTGATGAAAAATTTTGAATTTAAAATATTTTTTAATTAAAATCAGATCAAATTTATTTCAATATAATTACATTTCATGAACTGTCTTTGGCTAAACAAATTAGTTGAGCTGCACTTGCAGCAAACGACAAGTTCCACCTTTTTACCATAAAGCAAAAATGTTTGCAAAACACATACTTTAAGCCACACCCTGCTACAGATTTTAAATTTTATACTCAGTTGTCATACGAAAAAAAAAAAAATATAATTAAATTAATTCGAAGGAATTCAACTTTTTAAAACGCACAATCTCAATAAACGCAAACAAATAACGATGTTTTTACTAATCATTTCCTACATAAGTCAATGCTAAGAATTAAGCAATTTATGCAATATATTAATTAACGTTTACCTTATTTAATTTATTTTGCCTACCTAATGCGCCTGTATTAATGTTTTGAGTGAACAAAACAAAAAAAAAAAAAAACCAATTATTTAACCAAATGTGTAGGAAGCACTTTGTACAGCAATTAAACACATTCAACTAAACGAAATGCTACATGAAAACGTTTCTTAACACCCAACCGGCCATTATTTTAAGTGCTCCAAACAAGGCGTTATTTATAATTAATGAAAATACAAAGCAGAGAAAAAAACAATTTTTGTATAAAATAAGAATAACAAACCAGGCACGAACAAAGCAAAAAAAAAAAAAAAAAAAATTAAAACAACATTACATATAGTGCAGCCCATAGTCAGCGCAACAAGGTATAACTCAAAGTTATAAACATGGCTACCGAAAAAACCAAAGAAAACAATACAAAATTTTGAACATCTTTAAGAACTAAAAAACATAAAAATCCAGCTAAAATAAAAAAAATATATAAATCCACAACCTGTAGCAAATAAATCTTGCTTCTATATAAATTGTTTTCTTCTTGTACGCAAACATATCGAGCTGCAGCCGTCAGTGAATCGTGGCTGTTGACGATTCTTTTTTTCTGAAATTTAAAATTTGCTGCATGCTTGGTATTTTTGTTTAATTTTGTTCTTTTTAATTGTTGAGTAAATGCTTTATGAATTTTAATTTAATTTTTCAAAATTTGTTTAAAAAACGTGGGTTCAGTTTGGGACAGTCTGTTGGCGGACGTTGTGGCTGAGTGTGAAACATACATTTGCATATAAGTCTTATTGACTACGTACTCTTGTACTTTGCTGGCTGTTCCATGCGCCACAATGACTCGGCAGAACCAAGTGTTTGCCTGGCAGTAACAAGTCACAGCGCAGTGCAGCGTCTGACAGTGGTTCAGAAACGTTTTCCAGCAGGAAATCTTGTCTAACGATTTTTTTTTTTTTTTTTTTTACTGAACCAACGCTTCCTTAAATGTGGAAGCTGTATGTTTGTTCGGAAGATGGTAATAGATTAGTTGAAGGATTAAAAATTAGAGAAGTGCCGGTGAACATTTGTTTTAAATCTACACAGGTTAAAATTGTCGGGAAACACATCCGCAGTGAAATTATTTTACTATTCTATTGTACGACTGAAAAAATAAGTATCTCGGTAATGCAAGATTCTCTTAAGTATCAAGGCAATACTATAGGCTAGGTAAGCTAGCGGAAAAAAAATGGGAACTACTCTGGTGGACTCGGATTGTATACCTTTCTTGAACATTTCCCATGGTAGAGGATGAAACTTATCGTCTTCAATCAGATATATCGCTTGACGTTGAGCCCAGTCCAGACGCTCTAAAAAATATCTAGAAGCCCCTGCTCACATGTGCGAATTGTACTACATTTTCGGCCTAAAATATGAAATATAGATAGTGCGAAAATCAGTTGAAGTGATATATTTTGCACCGTTTTAACAAACCTAGGCACTTGACCGATTCTTTTGACACATCTAAACTATGATCATTCCGTTTAGATTCCGATCAGATAGTGCGAAGATCAGTTGAAGTGATATATTTTTGCACCGTTTTAACAAACCTAGGCACTTGACCGATTCTTTTAACACATCTAAACTATGATCATTCCGACGAATGTCACATCGAATAGATATACTCAGAAATTCAAGAGCTGATGACTTCACAGTATCTGTAGTAGTAGCACTGAGGGGAGCTGAGGATCAATCCATTGATTTATCAAACAACACTGGGTCTTGTTTACATTAAACTCTATTCAATTAGCAAGGCTCCACTTAGAAATTTTTCAAGTCAGTAAGGAGCAGTGTTGCCAGAGAGACGAACTGATATATAACTAGCTATTTGGCAAAAAATTTACAACTTACAGAGAAAATTTAAATTAAGCTGAACTAAAAACAAAATATAAATGCAAAATTTTTAAATGTTTACACTTTGCGCCAAAATAAAAAAAAGTGCTCTGCATCCACCATGTTTTTCTTATAAATTTCGGTTCTCTAAATATGAAAATCGTAAAAACAAATTGTTTAATGGATATGTTTTAAAAGAAAAATTTGTTTTTTTAATGAACTTAAATATATCTTGGATAATACTTATTGGATTATTATAATCAGTTCTTTCAAATTAAGTCTTATTTTCAACAGTTTTTTCAAAATTTTACATTTGGATGAGTAGTTTTTGCGATATCAAAAGAAATATTTTGAAAAAAAGCAAATCAAAAACTTATTTATAAATTCATAAAATATCGAAGATTCCAAAAAAATAGTAATAGTTTACATATAGGCTCATTCCATACAGACGAGTGTGACGTTTTGACTTCTTTATCGTGTTGGTTAATACCATACCGGTTAAAATTTTAGCAATTTACTAAAGGGTATTTTAGAAGATGCCCCAAGGTTTCAAAATGCTAAAACATAATGCAATTATTTATACTAGTTTAATAGTTACATTCGCTTAAACTCCTGGGACCGGTGTGACGAGCACAAGTTTAAAAACTAAAAATTCTGAGTTTAACATTGAAATTCAGTCCATCTGCCACAATGAGACCATTTTTGACTTGCATATATTCAAATTTAAAATATTTTCTGTTGAATACCAGTGAAAAATATTTTGAAAAAATGGCGATAACCATTTTTTTTAAACTTTTAAATGGGACGGGTGTGACATAAGATTGTCCCGGGTGTGACGACTGCGAATGATGTAGGAATTATATATTAGAACTTAATGGGTATAATAAGTTTCACATATTTTTGACACTTAAATCAAAAAAATATGTTTTTAATTAATGTATTAATTAAAAAAAAAAAATATTTTTTTGCAACAAATTTTTTTGCATGAATTTTTTATCAAATTAATACCTGTACAAATAATTTCAAGTTTTTAATATATTTAAAAAAAATATTTTTTTGCAAACAATTTTTCGCATGAATTTTTGATGAAATTAATACGTATACCTACACTTGATTTCGCTATACATGAATTTACAAAACTTGTTCTAATCAAAGAATTTATTCATATATTTGCATAAATTTCATTATTAGAACAAAATTTTGAAAACCGTTCCGGGTATGACCAACTTCTTGTAACGGAAATGAAGAATTTAAATAATTTATTGAATGAAAAAAGTTAACTAATTTATGTAAAACATCAACATCCTTACTTTAGAAAAGTTTCATTCTTATCATAAGCCCAAAAAAAAATTTTTTCAACTCGAAGTTTGTTTAGTTAAATTGTCAGAATAATATAAAAAGGCATTTAATTTAAAAATATTTTGCAGCAGGACCAACTTAAGGGTCCACT
The DNA here is from genome assembly GCA_958299015.1 of Tetanocera ferruginea. Classification (NCBI taxonomy): domain Eukaryota; kingdom Metazoa; phylum Arthropoda; class Insecta; order Diptera; family Sciomyzidae; genus Tetanocera; species Tetanocera ferruginea. Next base: position 106,929,956 of record OY282642.1, on the reverse strand, counting down.
TCAATTCGAAAACCAAAAATTACTTCAATTTCCGTTCCTCATTTCTGTGGAATGAGCCTATATATATGCACGGTTAAAAAAATGGTCTAAAATCAAGCTCATAGCGTTCGTAACTGAAATCAGTTCAATATAGCTCAAAACCATCTCAAAACATGCTGTACATGTTGGTAGTTTATGCCAGAAATTGAGCTTGAAATATTTTTTGATAAACACGTCAATTTGTGCTAAGCACGTGTAATCTTGGTCTTGCTTGTACAAAATTAATTTTGTTGTTGTTGTTTATGCACTTCAAAAATATGAGCAACCGAACGATGTAATTCTCAATTGGTTGTTGTTCCAGTTAGTTTAAAAGTGCAGGGAATAAATTGATAAATTATATTGTCCCGTCCGAATTGGATGAAATATGTCTTATTTGGACATTGAAAATATATTTTTTATTTTTCATGTCTTTTTTAAATTTTTATTTATTTCTCCTTGTTGCTTGAGCCACTTGTAAGTTTTTTTTACTCTTCAGCGTCTAAATATTTTTTATATTTTGTCATTTTTTATTTTAAAATATTGTTCATATATTGACATATTTTGATTAACAATTGCAAAATTCCTTAGATGGGATATATTTACTCTTTTACTATCAATCCATAACTGACATGCATTGGACACAATTGAGCATGTTTTTTGTTTTTATAAACAATACCAATATGTCATAAACTAACAGTGAGAATATTCATTTTTTGATAAATGATCCAAACATCACGTACATTATGCACAAATGGGCGTATTAATTTTATGATGAACAATCACATTAAGGCTTGATATCTAGAAGATTGTGGCTTAGTAAGTGAGTCTGAGACTCTCAAAATTAATTGGCTTGGGATTATTTTCAGCTCAAATTTCTCTCCGTGTGGGACTGTATTTACTTATAAAGAATTGAACAAAAGCATACATAACAAGTTTTTTCATAACTCACTTTACTACTTCCACAATAAAACGTTTCTTACCGAGCCAAATTTTTTAATCCTCGACCAGTTAGGTCTACTTTTTTTTGTAGCAGGAATTGGTTTCATGGTTTTCTACAAACGAATACTTTAAAAAAAATTATCATTGCAATTTTTGAAACATTTTTGTACTTCTTATTTAATATATGCTTCAGCAAATTTCTGAGTTCTTAATTTATAATTTGCGGCAACTCAAAATTTAAATAATCCTATATTTGAGGAGTTCAAATCATTCAAATCCAGATAAGTCACTGGAAAAAAAAAAATTTTAGTTAGAAATGCCATTGCAAAGCTTATGTTACAAAACATAGTACCATAAAATTCTCTTTGATAAAAATGATAAAAATTCTAGGGAAAAATGCATTAAAAAAATCTCCTTTTCTATCAAAAGCAGACATGTCCACTGTAAATTTTCAATCAAAACCAGATAAATCCAAGTAAGTTTTCATTCCAGTTTTAAAAACTTGTTTGTGTCATAACGTTGGTATTAGTAATAAGTTTAACATTTTAGCGGATTTAGGTATGCGTTCTGTAAAAATAAGTTTAAAGCAAGTTTAAAGCAACACACATTTATTTTTACTAAAAAGCACCTTCAGGAGATTCAAAATTGCTTTGGCGGATTTCCTCCGATTTGATAAAAAGTATGCAGAAATCATTTTAATGACTTCCTCTAACTTTTGAGACCCCGAACAGCGAAATCTAAATTTTGATTCATTTCTGATTTCAATTTGAAATTGAAAATACGATTTTTTTTTGCACTATGAGACAATTTTTTTTCGCATAATATATAAATTCCTGTGGAGCATAATTTTGCATAATTAGTTTGTTTATAAAAAATGTCTTTCAAAATTAAGACTTTTTTTTCGATTTCCCAACAATTCGATCTGTGTGACTTATCTGGTTTTGAATGTAAACTTCTCATTTATAACAATAATTATTTTCTTTACAAAAGCTGATTCACAATAATATTAAACAGCCTGTGAGAACGTTCGCGAAGGTAACAGTGCTGCTTTAATAACTTATAATAATAACTTTAAATATTTGGAAGTCTAAAAAATAATAATTTCGCAAAATTTAACACTTTTCGTCAAAAATGTACTTATTTACCTCACACCATAAACTAAGTCAAAAATTTAGCGAAATTGACCTCAATCTGGCAACAGTGTTAAAGAGTGTGTCATTCATATTTTGTTTCTTTCTCTCAGTCTTCCCTGAGAAAACCTCAGTCGGGGTTTTTGCAGAAACTTTTCTCGCTCTAAAACTGCATGGCAGTGATTCCTAGCCTGAATATGAGGTCTTTTAGAATCAACAATTTTTTTTGTAACGAAAGGTCTGAAAGCTTCCTGTTTGGACCTGATTGCATTTCTGCGAGTGTCTTAAACCAGGAGTGATCTTTTGGTTTAATACTTCAAATCTTTTTAGTTTGAAAGACCGCTTACCCAATAAAATAAACTCTTGTCACGAAATTCACATTTCTGTCGGCGATAAGCAATATCCAATTAAAGGTAAACATTATTTCGCGCAATCCACTTTACTTTTTCATAAAACAAGACGATCCTATTCAGATCTTCAGGTGAAGAGGTGCATAGATTAGAATATGAAAAAGCATCGCTTATGGTACAGTGGTCTAAATTACTAAGCGGTGCATGGATATTTATAACATATTTTTGATGATAACATGTTATAAAAAGGTCTAAGACTTTGGCTCTGAAGATCAAGCCTAGGCATGAAAGTTGGTTCCTTTACTTATGGAATAAATTGGTCAGCAAAGGAATCAACGTATTGGCCTTCAGGTGTTAATTTGCCTTAGTGACAAGATCAAGCCGGGTTGTGAACAATTAAGCCACCGGCAACAACCAGAAAAAGTGCGTTATGGAATCAGAGAGAGAGTGAGTCCAGTTTATTGAAAGTGGGTTACCTCCCTTAATTCGAACTTCTATACACATAACAGAAGTGCAGCATGCGCAAGCTGACTCTGAACTTCATCTACATGGAACAAAATTCTGAATCAATTACGCTCAGACTCCGCTTGTATTGATATGTCACATCCGTTCTTATAACAATAAGGATGCCTCTATACAAAGAGAACAATTGCAGTTATTGAAAGCACAATATGCTTAAACAGAAAAAAAATTCATTCTTAGTCCATGATATCTAGAAATTTAGAAATCTATGTGAGTTAAAATATATCCATTATTGAAAAATATATCATCCAACGCTTATTTTTTTATACACAAAAAAGGAAGAATTGGCCAATTCAGCCTTTGAACGGACTTTGACCGAGCTTATTATGATAAATTGTTTTGTGTGTGTTATGCTACATGTTTGTACACAATTGATCTAGTACTGCACCGACTTCGAATGGCTAAAGTGCATGTTCTCAAGAAGCTTAACATGGCATTGTTTACTCTCTGAGGTTAACCATTTTTTGCAGAGAGGTGAGGGCTGATCACAAAACTTAATTTGTATTGAACAAATTTTCAGTGTCAGATGGTGATTCGAACCTGGGTCTACCAATATTCATTGGCTCTCCTGCCACATACTTAGCATGACCGACCATGTTCGCCACAGTTTGTTAAATATGGATGACAAAAATTAGTTATGATGGTTAATGTATTTAATTTTTTTGCACCACAGTGCGTCTGTCTATATTATAGCAAGCATTTCAGGCAGTTTTTTTTCGGTTCGTTGTTTTTTTATTTTGTTTTATTTTTTTACTGTTTTCAAAACAACATATTAAAAATGTAAACAGCGTTCAATTTATCAATATCAATAATTCACTCAAAAGCGAACGACTAGACAGGGAATAATTTTTTTTTTTTCAATTTTAATTTTAGGCTATCTGTGACTGTCTGCTTTGCCTGTGTTGTTGCCTTCTGCCTTGAGCTCATATATTATCGCACACAAAAGCATTTTTTTTTGCTTAGTCCAAAAGTCAAGTATTGAGCTAACCCTGATCTTAGAGCTGTTGTGTAAATCTTTTTCTTAGCAATTAAAAAACTGCTTGAAACTGAACGTTAGTAATATAGAAAATTTGATTAAAATGCTTTCAAAATACATTTTCATTTGCTTTTGCTTGTTTTAAGAAAAAAGAAAAAAAAAGAAAAAAAAAACAAAACTATAGATAAGATCTCTGCAGTTCAAGTGCCTCCATTTTAAATGAACCGCATGATGCGCTGGCTACATTCCACATACGTTAAAATAATTTTCGTGCTTCTTAAATCATCAACAACAATGTTAAAAATTTTGATTTTTTTCCATTTATAGTTGGTTGTGTTTTTTTTTTTGTGTGTTTATTTTTTTGCTTAAAGCACATAAAAAGTATCTTATTTACTTATGTTGCTTATTTTAGTTGAAATTTTGTGCAATCGTTAATTATTAGTTTTGTTGTAGAAGCGTTTATTTGTAAGGCATGTGTTATAAACACATGTTTTATTCTCATTTCGTCATTTTAAATGCGGTTTCCTCTTTCTTTTTTTTTTTGTTTTGTTTTGTTTTTTTCTGTCTGCTTCAAACATTCTGATATGTGTTAAAAGATTTGTGAGTTTTTGCTCTGATTGCAAGTGGCTTTTTTTACACTTCTTTGCATTGTAAATCAGTCAAGTTTCTTATATATTGTGGTTACATTTTGTGTTCAACACAAAGTAGGGCCGAGCCCACATAATTTTTGTTTGCCGTAATGTGAGCTCTGGTTTATCTTTGGAAATTGAAAAAATGTAATTTATTTGTTTTGAAATTTGTTGGCATAACATTAAAATATCATCTGAAGTGTATCTCTGGTCATTTTGGTTATAGTTATGATGAGCAATATTTTTAACACTTAGGAAAAAATTGAATGGTCGTCAAATTTCTGTTTTCATGTTTGAACACCATCTTTACGCAAGATAAAATTATACATATAATTATAATATTTTCAAACATTTTGTTTGTGTAAATGTGTCAATTTTTTTTAAGATCAGTTGAGATAATATATTCACATTCAATATCTTCGCTAGTCATTTCACAGTCATTCTGTCGAAATGATTTTATTGACATTTATATTTAGCATATATGTCTTCATTTTGTTTTTTTTTGTCAAAGCATACATAAAAATTATCATATAGTTTAATATACATATATGAATAGCTTTGTGCTCGAACATGATAAGCCACATGATGTCAATAATCAATATTTTATATTCATACTATTACTTATTGCCATAACAACACCTACTGATAGGGGCTTTACCCAATAAATTTCTTATCTAGTATTTTTGTACAAATTTACATTTTTTGAAACTATAAAGATTAATTTTTCATTATGTGGCAAATCATATTTTTACAATAAACTGTTTATATACTAACCGTTGCTTAAGGCTGTTCTAAACATACTAATGTATGCAAGAAGAACCTGTTAAATTCATAGTTCTTATTCAAATAAACCGCTAAATTTCTTTCGAGATTTATTTCACATATACTACGAGTATAAATATACAAAGTTCATAAAATTATCTTTCCATATATTTACTAAAACTCCTAGCTTATGAAATTTTTCTGGCAGCGAATAAATTTGCAAAATTTTCATATAAATCCTTAATAATGATTTATTGCATTATCAAGAATTTCCTTGCAATGCCAAATGGTAAAAGTAAAAAAAAATTGAAACAAAATATAAATAACATCATCAGCACAAATTTCTTGCTGCGAAAGAAACTTCAGGAATATACATGCTTACAATATAATGAGTTGCAATGTTGCCATTGATGATGATGCTGATGTTGATGTCAAGAAAAACTTTTTAACTTATTCTAATCAAAAAGTTTTACGGCAAATAACGAGAAGCAAAAAAAAAAAAAAACCAAAAATAATTGAAACAGCAAAGAGCAACTTGCAAGTCTTGTCTTTCCAAAGTTATTATAACAAAGTTCTAGCTATGCAGATAATAAATGAAGGCAGCCAATAAGAGAGTAAGGATAGAATGGTAAAGAAGCTACATGCTTGCAATTTTCCAACAGAAAAAAAACAAGATGTTTATTTCATGCTTTTAGCACGGTTTTTTTTATGCACTTATTTGATTTTTTGACTCTGCCAAAATAGTCATAACAAAAAAAGCAATCTTTAAAATATTGCAAGTTGCAACATTTTCAAAAGTTTTACAAAGGCAAAATAAAAATAAACCAAAGCAATAATAAAATATATATTTAAAAAAATATTTTTTTCAGTTACTAAAACATACTTTTATTGAAATTCTAATAAAATTATTATTAGAATAATTTAATATTATTTCTATTAAATAAATATACCTAAAATACCAGACATTTTTTATTGGATTTCATGATTGTCAACTGTTGTTTGACTAGTTTATTTAAAAAAAATCTATTTTTTAGTTAAGACTTGTTAGGAAAATATTCAAAAAGATTTTTCTCTCCTTACTGTAAACGAAGTCAAGCTCATTTTAGGTCCATTAACTCATCTCCAAAGCTTAAATTCCTTAACCTTAGGTTCTTAAAATTTTACCTAGAAATTTTTTCCATAACTGATCATATTTTTATCGGCAGTTTACATATCCTTTGTTTGAAAATTTAAGCTGAGATGAAAAGACTTTTCAAAGCGGCACTGCAGTAAAATTTCTTATACTTTGACATGGAACTTAAAAAACTTTTCCAAAATAAAAAAAAAAAACATTGTTTTGTTTCAAAAAACATAAAAACATTTCAATAAAATAATGCTGAATGTCGGTTTAAACTTTAAAAACCGTTGAAAATTCAATTTCGCAGTGAAGGAAGATATTATTAATTATTATTATTAAGCATATAATGTTGGCAAATAAGAGTCAAGTCTCTTTTAATAGCCCAGAAAAAAATATAAAATACGTTAAGCGAGAATATAACAACCATTACTTAGATACAAATAAAGTTTAAAAAGAATTTCTATAAAATTAAATTAAACGAACTTTTAAAAAAATTTAGATGAAAAATAGATACAAGAAATACAAGAGAAAAATTAAATTTAAACAAAATTTGTTTAAAATTTAAAGTAATATACATTAATAAAACTTAATAAATATAATTTAAAAAACACAACAGAGTAGATAATGAAAATAAATTACAATCCTTTATAATTTAAAAAGGAAATTTAAACAAAATTCATATAAAATTAAAAGTAATTAACATTTAAATTAAAACATAACTTTGTGCATCCTTAAAATAAACAACTGAGAAAATAAAATATAGATCGAATCAGAGAAGACTAGAGATAAAGAGAAAGTTAAGTCGGTAGTTAAGAGAAGTATTTGAAAACTAAATGCTTAAAGGTCCTATTGTTCGGAATACTTTTGATGCTGAGTGGAAGTGAGTTCCACAATTTGTTCGCACTTACGAAAAACAGTCTACTGGAATTAATGAAGTTGTATCTTGGGATCAAAATGTTCCTACTTCTACTTGACCTGCAGAACTGAAGTTTATCAAAGAGATATCGAGGGGATATCGAGGGGATAATATTACTAGTGAAAATAAGTAAAGAAAGTCTAAAGTCGGTCTAGGCCGACTATGAAATACCCTAAACCCACTTTTAAAAAAAAAAACATTTATTGTAAATGGGCGTGTCCGTGGGCGGATGAAGTCCATTTTTCCAAACCATCTTTGTCTTGTCATAAAAAACATACGTGCCAAATTTTAGCTCTATAGGTTAAACACATGCATATTTATTGCGTTTTCAATTTTTGGGTTGTATGGAAGGTGGGCGTGTCTGTAAGCGGATCACGTCCATTTTTCGAAGACATCTTTGTGTTTGTATAAAACACATACATATCAAATTTTATTGTTGTAGGCTTATTATGAGCTGAGTTATGCAGTTTTCAATTTTCGAGTTGTATGGGAGGTAGGCGTGTCCGTGGGCAGATGATGTCCACTTTTTAAAACCATCTTTGTTTTGTTACAAAAAACATATGTGCCAAATTCTAGCTCTTTAGGTTAAACAGAGGCTTATTTATTGCGTTTTCAATTTTTGGGTTGTATGGGAGGTGGGCGTGTTTGTAAGTGGATGACGTCCATTTTTCGAAGACATCTTTGTGTTTGTATAAAACACATACATACCAAATTTTATTGTTGTATGCTAAGTATGAGCTGAGTTATGCAGTTTTCAATTTTCGCGTTGTACGGGAGGTAGGCGTGTCCGTGGGCGGATTCCAAAAATATTCAATAGTGCAGATCCTTGGGTCCATGTGACCATGTGTACCAAGTTTCATCCAATTATCTCAACTCCTTCTTCTTATCCTGTGTATACGGACAACACACAGACGGACGGACGGACGGACGGACGGACGGACGGACGGACGGACGGACATAGATAGCTCGACTCACGTGGTGACGCTGATCAAGAATATATATACTTTTCTATACCGGACTCGCTTCGTTCTATGCGTTACAAACGTTTGCACAAAGTTAATATACCCTGACCTTTCAGGTTTAGGGTATAATTATCACATTTTAATTCAAATTAGAATAAAAAGAAAATTGTGCATAGTTTATATATAAACTCATATTCATTTACTTATATAAACTAACATAATATTGGGAACATACAGTGAACATTTTAAGCAAATCAAATACTTATTTTTTTTTTTGGCGAATTTTTTATGTTGTCAAGTCAGGCGATCTACATTTGTTCATGCATTGTTATGTATTCTTGCAAGCAAAGTTCTAATGCAATGTTGTTTTTGTGTTTTTTCTCAAAATTTTGTTTTTGTTTTTTCAAATATAAGTTCAAAAATCCTACCACCCTATTTGCAAAAAAAAAAAAAATCAAAATAGAATTAATGAAATATATTTTTATATACCAAAAAAATGCTTTACTTAAACAAATCTTACCATAGAACTATTTTCATACTTTTTTGAATACCATGTCTTCGGGCACTTTCCACCTTATTTTTCGAAAGTCCATGATCCGATTTGGATGAATCTTTTTGTTTTTGATAGTCAACACCCAAATGCATCGGAAAAAATCTCTAATGCCGATCGTTTTTTAATTTTATTATTTTGAAAACACATGTCACAACTTTAAATGCGATTATATCGAAACCACCGTTTTCGCTTTTTTTACATTTCTATTAATTTGATTTGATATGTATGGAGCCAAAAAGTCTTCAGAGGCTTCATGCACTTTTGAAAAGATATTGAAATTATAAGGTTCCAATGTTTCTGATGGAAACCTCTTAATCAAGACGTATCTAACAACATATAAGAGTTCCCTATGATATCATGTACGCGCTAAAAGATATTCGGGTTGAGAACTCACTGAAACATGGGTATTCGCCAACATCTCCTCTCCTCTTTGTTGGACAGAAAATATGTTTGCCACAAAGTTTTACACCAGATAATTCTCTTCAAAAATGTACTCAACAGTTTTTACGTAAAACTAACCTTTTTTTCGCTATAAAGCATAGTACTCTTTTCGGCTTCACATGAAATTCCACTCAAATCTCCATACAAAAAATGACAGCTGTGAAACAAGCGTGAATATTTCACGACTTTTTCCTCAAAGCTGTACTATGCTTCGCTGCGGAAAATCTATAACAATGTTCAGCAACATGCATCTAGCAACATTATTTTCACGGCAATTTAATTGAACCGACCATTTATTTTGCCGTGAAAAGTGGCACTTGTCATTTAATTTAAGAAAAAGTGCAAGCAAAAGAACAGTTTGCAATTGAAATTATATTTTTTGCACTATTTCTAAAGTTTTGCAATTAATAATTGCACTTGTTGGAAATTGTAAATACGAATGCACCTTCCCGCGGTGTTGGCGGTCGCATAACATCACAACTTGCAAACTGCCATAAACTAATGACTTGTTCTGCCCCACAACAAAGGACATGCATACTTATATTAATATTTTTTTTTGTATTTATATAATTACAAATATGAAAATTAAAGAACTTTAATGATTTTCTGCTTTTCCTCTAACAAATTGTGGCTGTTTATTAACATTTTGTCGAAGCTGATCATCAGTTGTTCGTTCGCAACAAAGTATCTGTCAAAATTTTCACGCAACAAATAAATGTCTGTTGCCGGTGAAATTACACGCAATCGAGTATAGTAAAGGGTGATTTTTTAAGAGCTTGATAACTTTTTTTTTTAAAAAAAACGCATAAAATTTGCAAAATCTCATCGGTTCTTCATTTGAAACGTTAGATTGGTCCATGACATTTACTTTTTGAAGATCATTTTATTTAAATGTTGACCGCGGCTGCGTCTTAGGTGGTCCATTCGGAAAGTCCAATTTTGGGCAACTTTTTCATATTTTCTCATTTCTGGTTGAATGGCTACGTAAATAAGCAAAATTGCCGCATTTGGAGTGAAGAGCAACCAGAAGCCGTTCAAGAACTGGCCATGCATCCCGAAAAATGCACTGTTTGGTGTGGTTTGTACGCTGGTGGAATCATTGGACCGTATTTTTTCAAAGATGCTGTTGGACGCAACGTTACGGTGAATGGCGATCGCTATCGTTCGATGCTAATGATGACATGTGGTTTCAACAAGATGGCGCTACATGCCACACAGCTCGCGATTCTATGGCCATTTTGAGGGAAAACTTCGGAGAACAATTAATCTCAAGAAATGGACCGGTAAGTTGGCCACCAAGATCATGCGATTTGACGCCTTTAGACTATTTTTTGTGGGGCTACGTCAAGTCTAAAGTCTACAGAAATAAGCCAGCAACTATTCCAGCTTTGGAAGACAACATTTCCGAAGAAATTCGGGCTATTCCGGCCGAAATGCTCGAAAAAGTTGCCCAAAATTGGACTTTCCGAATGGACCACCTAAGACGCAGCCGCGGTCAACATTTAAATGAAATTATCTTCAAAAAGTAAATGTCATGGACCAATCTAACGTTTCAAATAAAGAACCGATGAGATTTTGCAAATTTTATGCGTTTTTTTTAAAAAAAAAGTTATCAAGCTCTAAAAAAATCACCCTTTACTAGGCTTAAAGCTGGATATGTATGTATGTGTGAACACCCCAAAATAAAAATTTCATACTATGAGCAATGCAATTCATTGGCTTGACAAGCCCTCGGGCAAAGTCGAAAGTTAAAGTTTTCTTATTTTGATTTTATCGGAAAATTTAATGTTAAATCAAATTCCCCGCAATAATCAGATAAATTATTAAATCATTTATCAATCAACTTGAAATTCCTCGCATTCGGCATGTGAATGCCCACAATTTGGCATCCCTGAGCAGAATAAGACTGTATAGGAAAAATTAGAAAAACTGCCAAACAAAAAAAAATATTAATATGTATGTGTGGGAATCAGTGTTTTATGATGAAAAACAGAAACATTAAAATTGCTGTAATTTAACGAATTCTCAACCGATGTCTATGTTATTGGATTCAATGGAAACTTTTTATATTTTTGGTATCAAAATTAAGGTAATTCAATATTATTTAAGGGCATTTAAATATAGCTTAAAATATAAAAAAAAAATCTTGTAATAGTAAAAATTTTTTACAAAAAAAATTAAAATTTTACTTTGAATCAAAATATCTCACAGACTAAACATGGAGGAAAAATAAAAATACCTCACTTTAACAAAAATTTTACCCCGTCTGCAACGTTCCAACAACAATTAGTCTCTTTGCCTTCAAATCATACAAAAAACTCAACATTAGCCTACGTTCATTCGTTTGCATATCTAATTATAACAAATTTTTATGAAAATAAAAATAACTAAATTTTTGTTTGGATTTGATAATGTATTTTTTTACGAGCGCATAAATAATTTTTAATTTCATTTAAATTGGTTTTATTCAAGGCATATAAAATCCACTTAATATGCTTTTAATTTTGCTACAACAATAACAAAAGGCTGAATTTTTATAAGAATCTTCATATACAATAATTTCAAAGCTCGATTGTTTTCTATAATGCTTAAATTTTGGGAAAATTGTTTCAATTGTTTTTGAAAATCCATTTTAGTTCGTTGAAGTGGTAAGGCACCCCATTGCTGTTTGTTAATGTGGTTGCTGTATTTGTTGTTGTTGTTGTTGTTGTTTTATTTTTATGTGAGTGTAGCATGTGGTTTTCTGGGTAGGCTTAATCGTTGGCCTGTTTTAATTGAACAGATTTCGTTTAACTACTAAGCTTTTGTCAAGCAGGCAGCACAAAATATTAATGAAGGGTTGGTAATAAACTATAACTGGGCTTAAAATGTAATCAGTATATTGTGTGTTTTGTTTTTTTGCCTTTCATTTGAGGTAAATATTTAAGCTTATGATCTGGCTAATAAAGCTTTGTTGGCAAATATTTTAAAATTCTAAACGCAACTGCTCTCAATAGCTTTAAGCACATTTGATACGTTTGATAAATTTATAAATATCATAGCCAAGTTTTGCGTTTGCAAAAATTAGAAAAGCAAACAAATAAAAAGAGAGTGAAAAAAAAAAGGAAAAATAAATAAATTAGAGCAAAACATATTCGAGACACGCATGAGGCTTGAATCTTCCGGCACTGCAAACGTGCCACTGAATGTATTTCGAGTAAAAACGAATAACTAAGCAGCACCACCACCATCAACACCACCCACTGTGGCAACACCCACACACTTAACAAGATAGTAACATAAATAGTCGAATAACATGGCGGCACGACACGGTAGATACAAGAGTAGAAGAAGCTCACCCAGCAACAAGAGGCGGTAATAGTTGCACAAAATACTACAAGAAAAAACCAACAAAACTACCAGCAAAACGGCAACTAAGAAAAATATTTATTAAAAAAAGAGATCCACATGAAATCAAACAAGCCAAGCAAATTTTTTGCTAAATAAGAAGAAGCTAGAATTTGGCAAAAAATGTTTGTAGCTATCATAAATTATTCGCTTAAATTGCAATCGAAACTTTTGGGAACATATTTTTTTTTTTATTATTTTTTATTTTGGTGTTGTTGTTCCCTGCTGGCTATGCTAGTCAAAGTTTTCGTTTTTCTTTTCTTTCCTTTTTTTTTTTTTTTGTTGCTATCGTTAGTATAAAATTGTGTTGTTGTTTTTGTTTGGATAGCATGTTGGATGATCCGTGCTTGTTGGCACAACAACAAATGCACGAATATAGAACGCATATCCACACAGAAAAAAATGTCTCTATATGTCAAAAATGTTTACCAAAATAATTGTCAATTGATGCGGAAAGAAACTAAACAAGGCTATAAGAGAAATTATCTGAATCAATAGAAATAATGAAGAAATTTTAACAATAATTTAAGAATAAATATTAAAAATTTAAAAAGTTGAGTTAACAATAACAATTCTTTAGTAATTTTTAGTCTGCGACAGACTTTGTGGTTAAAAAGTAGATGAAGTGCATTTAGTTAGAGTAACAGAGTGTCCTTATTTTTGCACGAATTTCTTTCGGCGATAGCTTATTTTCTTGACTAAAAATTTTTTTCAAAGATCAAAAGGGCCAATGTTGGAAGATTTCGATTTTTTATGAATTTTTAAAGGCACCTTTGACTTGAATTTTTATGTGAAAAAATAAATTTTTCAAAATATTTCTTTTAATAGCGCAAAAACTGTTCATGAAAGTACACAGAGAAAAATAGTTCTACGTTAAATCTTGAAAATTTCTTCTTAAAACGTATTTAGAACAAGTGGCATGACAGACGAAAGAAGAGAGATATTTTTCAAATATAATTTATAAGTATAACTTTTTTTAGTACATTCAACTTTTTTTATTTTTAGAGATCTGTTTATGTTTTAGGTGTCATTAAAAAGAAAATTAAAAAAATTACAGGATTTATTATGAAAAAAAAATTCATTTATTACGTGAAATTCTGAGAAATTTGAACACAAAGTTGAAATTTAGTTGTTTACACCGATTGATTTCATCTTTAGACGAGCATAGCTTAGGAACGGTTAAGTCGGTGGGGTTTGTTGATATACTGTTAGAAAGGTGTATATCATGTAACAATAAGCTCTCAAAATAAGTTTTCTGTGAGTTAGTTTTTGAGCTAGAAACAATAATTTGAATCAAAATCGTGAAATACTAATTAACCCTGTAGCTCCTAAGAATATGAAAATAGACCTCAACTCCCATACGATTTTTTGCTCATCTCGACGTCCGTAAATAGTTGCACTCAGTTGCGAGACACCCTGTATATTCTCAGCATAATTGAAACATGTTAGTGACGCTCTATCAGAGATACTGAGAAGGTTCCTGTCCATGATGATACATCAAAAAATTAACATACTCATGTAGTGCGACGCAAATGCGAGAGACCTGCTATGGAGTAGTTCTAAAAACTAAACAAGTAAAGAAAGTCTAAAGTCAGTCTAGGCCGACTATGAAATACCCTAAACCTACTTTAAACCCACTTTTTAAGCCTATATTTTATATGCATTTAAATTTTGAAGAAAAATTTACACATAGTTACCAAGTTTTATTCCTGTAGCTTACAGTTTATGCCTTTATTATGCTTTCGCTATGGGAGGTGGGCATGTCCATGGACGGATTACTCCCAATTTTTGAACACACCTTAGTTTTGGAATATATTACATACATACTAAATTTCATCTCTCTATGGCAAACATAACATTAATTATTGAGTTTTAAACTTTTTTGGTTGTATGGGAGGTAGGCGTGTCCGTAGGCGGATGACGTCCATTTTTCAAAACCATATTTTGTTTGTCATAAAAAACATACGTGCCAAATTTTATCTCTAAAGGTTAAACAGAGGCTTATTTATTCCGTTTTCAATGTTTGGGTTGTATGGGAGGTGGACGTGTCCGTGAGCGGATGACACCCATTTTTCGAAAACATCTTTGTGTTGATATAAAAGACACACCCACCACAAATTTTATTGTTATAGGTTAATTATTAGCTTATATATCCAGTTTTCAATTTTTGCGTTGTATGGGAGGTAGGCGTGTACATGGGCGGATGATCTCCATTTTTCAAAATCATTTTTGTTTTTTATAGAGAACATACGTGTGAAATTTTATCTCTGTGAGTTAAGCAGACGCTTATTAATTGTGTTTTCAATTTTTGGGTTGTATGGGAGGTGGGCGTGTCCGTGATTGGATGAGCTCCATTTTTCAAAAACATCTTTGTGTTAATACAAAACACACACATACCAAATTTTGTTGTTGTAGGCTAATCATAAGCTGAGTTATTCAGTTTTCAACTTTTGCGTTGTATGGGAGGTAGGCGTATCCATGGGCGGATTTAAAAAATATTCAATAGTGCAAATCCTTGGGTTCATGTGACTATGTGTACTATGTTGCATCCAATTATCTTAACTTCTTCTTCTTATCCTGTGTATACGGACAACACACAGACGGACAGACGGACGGACGGACATGGATAGCTCGACTAACGTGGTGACGCTGATTAAGAATATATATACTTTTCTATACCGGACTCGCTTCGTTCTATGCGTTACAAACGTTTGCACAAAGTTAATATACCCTGACCTTTCAGGTTTAGGGTATAATAAGCGTTTAGTTTTTATCTAACTTCATAATTAACTCTTACCTAAACGCATGTATCCTGGCACAAACACCAACATTCACCATTCCTAGTACGGATAATTTTAGTGGTTAAAAAGTGGTGTAAAACAAAACGCTTCTTTTTTAACAACAAGTCTTTTAAAGTGGGCTTTACTTTGTAAATCCGTGAAAAGGAAATAAAAAGATTGAAATTTTGCAACACTGTTTTTTTCAATATTTAGTCCTGTTTAGTACACTCAGGAAAAAATGCTTTTATATCAAACAAATCATGGGTTGAAATAACAGATTTCACTGTCAAATACCATGCAACAAACGAAACTTTCAAATCAACAGCCGGTTGACTGTTGGTCTATAGAACACGAAAGCCATATAAAAAAGTACTTATTGAAATTTTATTTGTTGTTTTGGATCCATGTTTGGCCGAGTGTGCTGACGTGTGCGCCTAGTTCTCGATTCTTCTAGGTTCAAATACCAGCAAGGCCAACAAAGATTTTCTTTTATTTAAAATATATTTTTTTTTTAATAAAAACTGAAATTTGCAATTTTTTTCAAGGTTATTGACCAAACAATGAATCCAACAGAGTTAGAATTCGAATTTCATTAATAAAATTACAATTTTTGATACTTACACAGCCAGGGTTCGAGCCCACGTTCTCCGCATGTGCATGGAAGCATAAATCAGCTGTGAAAATAAATTAAATTCAAAAATAAAAAATTTAGAAGTAAGTCAAATTTTTTCAATTTCATAAGAATACCTTTTAAAGCATACATAAATTGTTCATTTAGGGCCTGTATCTGAGAAAACAAAACGCAAAAACCTATAAAAAGATGGTCAGACTCTGAAATTGTAAATAGTTTTAACTAATTTCCGGAATTTCGAACAATGATTACTATGTTGCGTTCACGAGGCTTGAGAGTATAATTTTACACATTACTTTTTTACTTTTTTACTCAGGGCCTCGTGAAAACCCTAGTGTTTTGAAATAGCAACGTCCGACTGTGAAAACCCTAGTGTTTTGAAATAGCAGCGTCCGACTGTTAATATTACAGTTGATATTTTTCTGAGTGTAGAAACATTCTGGGATAATATAATCAGACTTTCTTGCTAGAGTTTCTTACATGTGGTTATCCCAACAATTGTTTAAACTTTATTTGGGACCTTTATCCAATAGGATCAATACAGAAAACAAGTAGCAACCGTAAAAAGAAATCCATAATACTAACAGGAAAGCTATACGAGACTAAAAAAACATCTTGGAAAAACTACACCGATTCAATCAACAGCCTAAAGAACCTGCAAGACAAAGGAAATTATAATATTCCAGTCTCTCCTTCTTTAGGAAAAAGGATGAAACATCACCGTGACATGCAGGTTAAGTGTGTGGCTTAGCATGGTCGGAGCCCGAGTTCGATCCCCAGTCGCGGCAAAAGTTTTTTGCAATAAAAAATTTTTTCTGATCGGTCACCACCTCTTTGCAGACTGTGGAAAACCTGAAGGAGTAAATAATGGCACGCAAAGCTTCTGGAGAACATGAACTTTAGCCGTTCGGAGTCGGCATAAAACATGTAGGTACAGTTCTCGGTCAATTGTGTGCAAACATTTAATAATACACACACACAATTGATCATAACAAGCTCGGTCAAAGTCCTTTCAAGGGCTGACGTTTATAACGCATAGACATAAGCGAGTCCGGTATAGAAAAGTATATATATTATTGATCAGAGTCAGCTCGCGAGTCAATTAAGCCCTGTCCGTCCGTCCGTCCGTTTGTGTGTTGAGATAAATGCATGAAACTTGGTACACATATGCACATGAACCCAAGAATCTGCACTATTGAATATTTTTGGATTCTGCTTACGGACACGCCTATCTCCCATACAACCATAAAGTTTAAATCACTGTATAGAAGGTTTAGTCCTCTTTTTTTCATTGTTGATTCGATAAACAAGAGATTACCGACTCTTGGTGCTGAAATACATGCCCAGATCATAACAGAGCCTCCACCATGTTTAATCGTTTCAGTGATACACTTATCATTGAAGGCTTCGTTCTTGCTTCGCCATATTTTTGTAGGATTTTTTAACAGCAAATATTTCAAATTTACTCTCGTCAAAGAATAGAGCCTCATTTTTGTATTTTTTGGCTAAATTCATACGCTTGAACTGATTGACCTTCGATATATAAGGCCTCTTACATGGTATTCTTCCATGCAAACCATTTTTATTTTAGTGCACTTCTGATGATGCTTGCACTGGCTTAGTATGTCAGCAGTACGACATGAATCAATTGTTTGAAGTTTGAAAATTGTTTCAAAATATCCAAAACATACTTCCAAAGTGGGTGTTGAGTTGTCGAAACAGTACAAATTTGAAAAGGAAATTTCTGTCCAGAAAATTCACTAATCGCGCCTTGTATATATAAATCATAATGTTTTCTCGTGATATACTCGTGTTCAGCCTGTCTCCTAAATAGGGAATATTGCTGCTGTTGTCAATTTGAAAAATGAAAACGGCAACAACGTTATGGTATAAGAAGAACGCCACATAAATATAATCATTAATATTTGTTTGGCTTTATGTGCCAAAAATATCATTCAACTAAGTTCACTATTCGTGAAATCAGGCGTTTTCGTGATGCCAGATGGCCTCCACAGAGCTGAGCTTTTGACACCGATAGACTTTTTTGTGCTGTTCCATTAAAAAACAATGTCATGCCGACAATCCAAAAACGAGTCAGGCTCTTGAATACTTATTCGCGTCATTGCTGAAATAGCGACCGAAACCGTACCTCCGTATAACCGTATTTCTTAAAAGAAACCAGCCCATGAAGCACCCTATATATCTACACTCAGAAAAAAGCTTATCGGAATATGATAAAAAAGGCATCATATTTAGAGAAAAATGGTATAAACTTTGCTCCAGAGAATGCTATTCTCTAATTTCGATACTAAAAATTCTCTTAAAATGATAAAAAGATTCCATGAAAAAGAAAACTATATCGTTTTTTGAGAAAAAACTTTTTATTTTTGAGAAAAGATTTGTTTTTATTGAAGAAAATACTTCTCTTAGTGAATTTTTTATCAAAATATAAGAAAAGTTTTTCATTTTCAATAAATTTTTCTCTATAAATGAGAAATTTTTGTGCGAGAAAAATACTTATCATTATAGAGACATTGAAATATTTCCATTTCCTAGAAGTAAAGAAATATTTCTTCGAAAATGTGAAAATTTATTCTAATTTAAGAAAATTTTATTTGAAAAAGAGAAAATTTCTATATCGAAAATAGAGAAATTTTTTACCGGAGCAAGGTATGTGTTTTTTTCTCAGTGTAGGATATTTTAACGCAGTTTTGACAAAAGTTTTTCTTCACTGTATAAACATAATCATTTCCTAGTGAAAAACAGAAAAGCAAAAAAAAAAAATCCCGTGTGCATAATATCGCTAAAATACGAGAACAACTCAGTATTGCCATAACTGTCAGAAGAACCCTCTGCCAACCACAAAAAAAAATTCCAAAAAAAAAAAACAAAATATAAAGTTTTTACATTTACTGTGTCCTATCAGCAAGGAATGGGAGCAAATAAGGACTGCAAATTGCACAAAATACGAAATTCAAACACGTTTCTATGGCACGACCATGACAAGTCAAAAGAACAAAATAAATATGAATACACCTAAGTACGTTGTTGTTGTTGTACTTGTTGTTGTTACTGTTGTTGATTTTGTTACACACCCAAACAGTTGGATGATACGTAGTTGGTAGGAAGGAATTGTTCTTGTTGTTGTTGTTGTTGTTGTTTTTGTTGCTGAGTACATGTAAACTTAATATGTTTTGTATAGATTTTATACAGCATCAGCAACATGCACAAAAACAACTATGTACAGGTAAAAGTTGGCAACAACAATAACAAGCAAAACAACAAAAATTTATGCAATATACTTGCGCAACACGAGGGTGCTGCTGGCTATTTCTTGTGGGCGTTAGTGTAAGCAACATTACAAATATCAACAAAAACCTCCACCAACAACAACGTCATCAAAAACAACAACAACATATTGCAGCTATTGCTTTTACCTCCCATTCTTGTGGTTTCTACTTTTAGCAATTTTATTAAAATTGAAACATTTTTCGACAGCTCGAAACTAGCTACTTATTCTCTAATTTATGCTTCTAACTCAGTCATGAAGTAGCTTTTTTGTTGTTGCTGTTGTTGTTGTTGTTGTTGTTGTTTTGTTGCTTCAGTTAAGTTTCATTAAACTTAGCCGAACTGCGCGTGCTGCTTCTGTCTTCAAATATTATGGAACATTATTTGATGTCCATGACTGTGGAGTTCAATATATTTGAACAATAACAACAACAACATCAACAACAACAACAACAACAAGAACATACAAACAAATATATTGCATGCTTTTTAATTTTACCCCACAGAACAATTCATGGCAAATACTATCTAACGGTAACAAGTAATAGTATACGATGTCATGGTGCTATAGTCGTCGACGATGTTATTTTTGGTTGTTGTTGTAGTTGTTGTAGTTGTTGTCAATGTAATAATACTTATATTGTATGCAGATGCTGCCATTAGAGTTCATATATAATTGATTGAATTAGAAAAAAATGTTTATCCGCACTATAACGGTTGACTCAAGTACGGTTTCCCTCAATCATCTAATTGAGTCATTTCGAACATAGTTGATGTTTGTTTTATTCTATTTAGTTGATTGGAAATTGGCTTGCTTGTTGCTTCCCCTCCAGGATTAGTATAAGCTGTAATAAAAATATTTATATAAAAAAAAAACATATACTTGAAGTAGGTGGACCGCCCGGCACGATATTTTTTTTAATTAGAATCCAACAACTTGTTGAGTATTGAATGTTATCAAGTCAAGAGGGCGTTTGGCGTATACAAATAAAAATTCTAAATAATGATTTTCTGCTGCTTGTATGGAATTCGTTTTGGTCGTTTAATTGATTTGTATTAATTATTTGCTACTTTCAAGAATTTCAATAAAGGATAGTTTTTTACACACTCAAAATTATAAATTATTTTTACCATACCTTGCTGCTTGCAAATTTTGTAAGTTTTTTTATTTTATGCATTGTGATCAATGTGAAAGTTGAATTTTAATTAAAACAAAGTATTAATATTCGCTTTAGTTTGTGAGAAAATGTATAGCTAATGTACACGCAGAAAAATTACATTTTCAACTTTGATTGTAGCAAACATATTTCCTTTTACTGTAAATATAAATTACAATTCTGACCATTCTTTGTTTGTTATTCATGTTGCTATTTTCGTGATAATCATTTCAATATTTTCTTCTTATGCCAGTAAACATATTTTGATAGTTGTGTTAAAAAAATAGTTTTGTTGAAAACATAGCCTTGATATGTTTGCTACAAAAACAGTAATTTTGTTGCCATGAGCATATCATATTTGTCAGAAACATACCACATGATCGTATACAACATTATATGTTCATTCAATTTTTTTGTTCGATGTACTTGTTTTGTTTGAATTTTTTTCACTCACACGCCATCAGGCGATTGGCATAATGATGAGTGTGTTGGACTATGCGATGAGCGACGGTCCACGTTCAAATCCCGGTGATGGAAAATTCGTCAATTGTAATGAAATGCAATTTTTCCTCATATTATTTGCTTGTATAAATTTTAATAAAAATAAAATAAAACGAGTAAAGAAAGTCTAAAGTCGGTCTAGGTCGACTATGAAATACCCTAAACCTACTTTTCAAAAACAAAAAAAATTAATATTGTAAATGGGCGTCTCCGTGGGCGGATGACTCCCAATTTTTGAACACACCTTAGTTTTGGTATAAAACACATACATACCAAATATAACTTCTCTTTGACAAACATAACCTTATTTATTGAGTTTTAAACTTTTTGGTTTGTATGGGAGGTTGACGGATGACGTCCATTTTTCAAAACCATCTTTGTCTTGCCATAAAAAACATACGTTTCAAATTTACGCTCTGTAGGTAAAACAGACGCTTATTTATTGCGTTTTCAATTTTTGGGTTGTATGGGAGGTGGGCGTGTCCGTGAGCGGATGACGTCCATTTTTCGAAGACATCTTTGTGTTTGTATAAAACACATACATATCAAATTTTATTATTGTAGGCTTATTATGAGCTGAGTTATGCAGTTTTCAATTTTTGTGTTGTATGAGAGGTAGGCGTGTTCGTGGGCGGATTCCAAAAATATTCAATAGTGCAGATCCTTGGGTGCATGTGATCATGTGTACCAAGTTTCATCCAATTATCTTAACTTCTACTTCTTGTCCTGTGTATACGGACAACACACAGACGGACGGACGGACGGACGGACATGAATAGCTCGAATCACGAGGTGACGCTGATCAAGATTATATACACTTTTCTATACCGGACTCACTTCGTTCTATGCGTTACAAACGTTTGCACAAAGTTAATATACCCTCACCTTTCAGGTTTAGGGTATAATTAGAGCTCGGTTCGGCTTGTGAATTGAACCTGGCATATTAAAATTCAAATCAAATTAACAAGCGCTTAACCAACTCAACCACAAAATAAAAATTTTGCTCGCGATCTAATTGTATATTTAGCTTACTATAAACTAAGTTGCCTTAAAACTGGTCACCGCAAACATAATATATTTCAAATATATATCAAATAAGCATAGTTGCTAGTGAACATAATATATTAATCGTAACAAAGTACCTTTCTTATGCAAACTATTTATGGTAACCGTAATATGGGAACATATTTCTAGTCAAAATAGTCTTGTTTGCTCTCATTAAGTTTTCAAACATAATAGTTTCCTCTCCCATTATGTTTGTGGTAAATATATTTTTTTTTCTGCGTGTACCGAACCACTAATGAAACTTTATCAGTTTGGCTTTCGTCCTGACAAGTCCACCAAAGTCCAGATTTTAACACTACGATACCCACCATCTCTTTGTTGATAACAAAGCTGCGTTCGATAGTTGTCTGCTTCTGGATTACCTGTACGCAACAATGTCGGCAGGATGACGTTGAGCAATATATGTAGCTCTGTCAAGGTAGGAAATAACCTAACTCAAACCTTCAATACTAAAAGAGGTTTCAAACAAGGCAACCCGCTATCATGCGATCTCTCATATTTTATCATGTAAAGGATCCTACAAAAGACAGGTGTACATCACAATGGTACCATATTCTACAAAGGTGTACTGCTCCTTGCGTACACTGATGATATCGATATTATCGGTCGAACCAAGAGACATGTAACTGCTGCTTTCGCCGCTATCGAAAAGAAATCATGTAAAGTGGATTTCACGGTGATCGTAGGTAAAATAAGATAATGAAAAAACCATACATTTTCAATTGTGAATAAAATATTTATTTGAAGGTATACATCAATACCTGCCATTTACTTTTTAGAGATTATTTCATGTAAATGCTACCAGCGGTTACGCCTGGTGTGGTCTAACCCGTAAACACCAATTTTGGCATTATTTTTTTAAATCCGCATCCCGACCACGGCTAGTCATGGCCATCTTAATAAGTAAGTAAGTTTAAGAATAGATTTGAAGTTTTAGAACATTTTTCTTGAACCAAGCACTATCTTTACAATATTAGTTTTATATCATTAGTTTTATATTTTCACAATACTAGTGAAATAATGCTTGATTTGAGAAATGTATGCATGAGTACAAACTAAAAGAAATTTTTCGTGAATTCTGTCTACAATGCTTGATTTTGTCTACGTGTTCTAACATTTCTTTTATTTTAAAGAAGCTTATCGGTGAATATAGATTTGAAAACAAACAAGATTTTATTTTTATCCAAACTTACGGATTGCGGAAATTTAGCCATTTATTTTCTGTACTATTTTGCTACATATGTAAGGAAGCAAGAGCTAAAAAATGTTTAAGTTTTGCAAAAAGTTGTTTGTTCATAAATGACATTTAGCGAACAAGAAAACCATGACTAATGCTGTCCTCCGCCCCCCCTTTCCGCTTGCATTTTCTTCGGTTATCGCTAAAATTTGCTTGAACTGCCATAATGGGCAAAACAAAATGTATTTTTTTTATTCGGGTTGAGCTGCCAATAAGCTGTGTGTGTTGCACGGTAATGCGCAAAAAACATGATAATAATGCGAAAAAAAAGAAACAAACATTCTCTACAAGAAAGACAAAGCAATGCAATAAATTTTGTTTTTTACTTGCCAAATCTTGTGCTTGGCATACATATTGATAAACGTGACTTGAAAACACCGAAATTGCAACAAGAATTGGTTGCTCACGCCGTTTATAAAATAAATAAGCACAGGATTAAAAGTGCTTGTACAGGCTGCTTTTTATTTAAATTAGTTTTTTTTTTTTTAAAACACATTTAACGAAAGAAAAATAAATGGCGTACCATGTATATATTTTTTTTTTTGGGTTGTTGTGTGAAAATGTTGTCTTTACAACAGTAGCCATTTTTTATGGATTATAACTAATTTATTGTAGGGCGTGTAACAAAACAACGCATATGCATGACATTCCCAACAAAAAGTTTTTTTTTTATTTTTGTATGTAACTCTTTAACTGATAACAACTGTGGAATATTCAATAATCCAGTGTCTTAGTTATTGTTGTTGTTGTTGTTGTTGTTGTGGTTGTTGTCGTATTCTTTTACAAATTTATTATATGTTTTATGAGTTTTTCCTTTGTTACATTTCTTTTTTGTTTTATTTTTATTGTTATCGTTTGTATTGATATTTATGTAAAACCTTTGAATTCATATTCTTACACTCTTGTTGTTATTGTACTTTCGATATCATCTTATTTGAGCTATATTTTTCAAACATATAAATATTTCTCATAGCTAAGTTTGAACGAACGCCTTCAAAGCATCCCAAAAATGGCAATTTAAGCCGCCATAATATTGAAACATGCCTAATTTGTGTGCCTTTGTTCACATTTTTTAATATGCTTCATAAATTGTGATCATAAAAAACAAATTTTGTGCTGCAAAAATTGAAGGTTGTTGTTAACTGGGGCGTTTCCAGCTCGGTGCTAATATGCGAGCATTTGAAATGTTTGTGGTTTTTAAGGGTTGAAGGGTTGGAGTTTTGAAGAAGAAGTGAAATATTTTCAGGTAAAGATTGAGAGGAATACTAGAAGATTATGATTTTGCATGAATATTATTGCTATGCTGTGCATAATTTTACTCTAGGCTGCCAAAAATATAAAAAAATCATAGCGCATCTTCATGTCAGAGCTTCTTATGTAAGCTATTCATGACGATGATGAGTGAAAAATAATGCAATCCATAAATTATTTTATGCTGTAGACACTTGAAAAGAGTTAAGGCCGTTGAGTTTTTTATTTAAAAATGTTGTTTTAAATTGGCCAACATATTTGGTTTTTAATTTATTTAAAATGATGTTTCATAAATATGGAAAAACATACGCTATTGGTTTGAAAGAAAACACATACAATAGAGACTTGAATCGAAAAATATGAAATCAGAACTAGTTTTTTCAAAATAAAAATTAACATTTAAACAATGATAGCAAATTTAACCAATCAAGATTTTCAAGATAAACAATCTTGCCAATAATATAGCTTATCATGACAGCAAATTTAACCAATGGCAACTTAACAAAATTGGATTTTTTGACTTTTTTTGTTTCAGTTTTTTCTTTTCTTTATTGAGAGCCGGAAACATGTGCTAAATTAAACTGGTCTTTATTAAAAAACAAAAATGTATGCTAACTTACAGAAGGTCAAACAAAACTCACCACTCAACTAAATACTCAACTGTTACTGTCCTTAGACTCAGCTGCATTTTTCTTTCTATAGCCATAAAAACCAATATAAGTGAAAGTTGTTTTTACTACCAAGAATTTAAAAACATCAACCCTTCCTCAGAAGAAGAAAAAAAAAAAAAAAATTAAAAGAACAACAAACAAACTAAAACCCTGCAAACGTAATAAATTCTTCAAAAAAAATTATAAAAGAAAACCAAAACGAGAAAGTTATTTTATGCACAAACATCTACCTGTGCGTCCCTGCAGGATATGTAGCTGTTGCAAACACAACGCATCAGGTGACTCTTGTTTAAGTTAACAACTGAAAGGATAGCGCAGCTACGATAAAAACAAAGGCTAAAAAGGGTTGCACGCACCACCGTATTAAGATTTGTTTGCAAAGCGTAGCTGAGGCATAAAATTTATGAAGCTAAAACACTAAATTTTTCACGGTGCGCCGTTTTTTGCATTGTTTGCAATATTTTTTTATGATATGCGGCCAAGATGATTTTTTTCTGCTTTAAAAAAAAAACGAAACAAACTGGCTATTAAAACAAATACACAACAATAATACAAGTGAAAAGGGAATTTTTTCTACCTTTTACAAAGTTTGCAGGAAAACGCTAAAACTGCATGTCAAGAACAAAGCAAAAATGGCGCATTTCTATGGAATTTCTTAGCTCTACAAAAGGGTTGTTTGCACAGTATGTTTTAAAAAATACTGTCAACAGCACCTTTTAGTTTGTTTGATGTCAGAAGTTTTTGAGTAACGATTAGCACGCGTTAAGTAAGCTGCTAGTAGGCAGTACAATGAAAGCGTCTCTTGCATTTTTAAATTTAACTTTTGCCTTAAAAATTGCTTAGTTATAAAATTTAACCATTCCAAGATGCAAGAACATTTTCCCAAACTTTTCACTGATTCGTAAAAATGGAAAAAATTCATCCAACGCTTCAATTTATAATAAAGAAATATGAATAAATAATAATGAATCTATGGAATCTCTGATATCTTATTCTATTAAACGAGCAATATTTGTATATATATTTGCAATTGCGTTCTCGAAAACGGCACTAACGATTTCGATGAAATTTACAATATAGATGAAGAGGGGGCTGAAAAATCGATTCCGCTAGGCCTCATGTCTGGGAAAAGCTGTTTTTCCGAGTTTTCACGCATTTAATAAATAAGTACATTTTTCTGCCGAATATGTTATGTTAAGTTTGCTAATTTTGATATAGCGGTGATAGCTCAGTGATTAGAGCTTCTGTTCAATAATATCAAGGTTGTGAGTTCGAATCCCGACGTGCTCAATAAAATTTTTTGTTTTTATTTTTTAAGCTTCACCAAACAGTGATTTGGTGAATTTGTTATATTTTTCATTTACCTTTTTTTATAGGAACTTGTTTTTTGAATTGGTACAGTTTTGATGTACCAATTTTTGATATAAAAAGAAATCTTACAAATAGAGTAATTTACACTAAATCTTAAAAAAATTTTAAAAAGGAAAATAATTTTGTAAGAGTTTCCTATGCTAGGGTTTCATACGTTTTGAAAAAAAAATCTAATTTGCTCACATCTCAAAAAGTGCACTTTTTTTTGTAATTTTAAGAAACAAATTAAGTTTCCACCAAAATAAAATATAATGTCCAAATGTTATGCTTTTCGTAATTTCAATTTTTTCTGATATACATTTCACTTAATCGTTCATAACTTCTATACCGTTTGAGATATTGTTATAAAATCTGGAGCAAAAATGTTTTTCTTATTAAGTCAAATAATTATTTTGTATATAATAAAGGAATCTTGGACCTTAAAACTGTAAACAGCTGGAAAAAAATTTTTAGTTCCTTTCTTTTATTTGCAGTAAGCTTACAAAATTGTAAATGCCTTATAAAAATTCGAAATAAATTAAGATCAAATTTACTCTAAGAATTTTTTAATCGGTCTTAAAACAAAACAAAAAGATGTAACATTTTTCAATCGGCCGTCTGGGGAGGATGAAGTGACAAATTCACATTTTGTAAATATCATAAGGTGTGAACAGACCACATAGTACAACAACTTTACGGTTAAAAATCTTAGAGTAATTGTTAAACAATAAATTGAACTAATACATATGTTAATCCTTTTTTTTAGAATTGATACGATTAAAAATACTAGACATATTTTTAGTCAAAGCTGTACGTAAATTTAATTAATTGGGAACACAATTTGAATTATGGTAACTTAGGTTAAAAATTGAATACAAAATAACTAAAAGACTAATAAAAGCTGTATTTTGCTTACATTTTGTTCATGCTATCGCAAGCAACAGGATGTGACAAAAAATAAAAATATTGCACTATGCAATTGTTATATTAAACAATTAATAAAATAAGATTATAATAATAAAAAATTAAAAAAAAATATACTTATCAACCAGGCCGAGAATCAAACCAGGCTTCTTTGATTTTTAACGTTATCACTACAACAACTTATGCGACTGAGCCATGACTTTGCTGAGCTCTTCATAACCCAATAACAACCGGTTGCTGTTTTAGATGTAAAGATCATATTAAGTGAATAGAAAACGACATCTATTGGGTAGTAGCATACAACGAAAAATAATGCCAATAGTTTTTTTCATAAGTGTTAAATCTAATCGGAACACCCTCTTAACTTAGAACACCCTCTTAACGTGGAGCAGAGCACCAATGCTGCGAATCAGTTCGTTCAAAACAAAACCAACACAAGCAAAAACAAAAACAATTGTTTAAAGAAAGCAGCAGACACAACATGCAAGCAGCTAATGATTGATTTTCTTATATAAAAATCTAGATTATTCTTCTAAGCTTTTGCTATTTTGTGACTTTAATATAAAAGTAACAAAATCCAAAATTAGATATTCGTTTAGCGCAGGATATATCTGATACTTTAGTATAAATATTATGTTTGAACGATGAATTATAGGCTGTAGGTATAACCTTAAAAAAATTTGTTAAAACGACTGCATACAAACCGCGCTGTAAGACGTAAAAAAAACTACGTAAAAAAAAAACCGAAAATGCATTTTTTGAGACATGAACAGTTTACTTTTTTTTTGAAAAAGTAGGCAACTCTAGCAACAAAATTCCAAAATTATTTTATTTTTTATTAATAATCGCTTTTCAATTGCTTTCTAACGATACTTCATTTACAAAAATAGGGGTAACAAATGACAGAGCTATGATTTATTAAAAATGACTCCATTTTCAAGATTTTCACTTTGACCAAAAATTGCTATCTCCATAACTTTAGAAAAAATTGCGACATAAAAAAATAACTTCTATTTTTGTAAGCGGAAAAGGAGCATGAGGTTAATTTTGGGAAAAAAAATTTTACTTAGGCTTGGAATGGCCGGCATAAGTTCAGCATAAGCAAATTATCAAAATAATTAAACCAAATATAAAAAAATATAAAACCAAAACAAATTTCGTTCAGTTGAAAAACGAAGTTATGATAAAATAAAAATGCATTTAAAGTTAATTGAAAAATATGATCTTATATGTTGTTTCTAAGATAAAGTTGGCATTTCCGATACATTAAATACCGTAAAAAATTTGAATATACGGCAGGAATCTGAGCGGAGCTCGGTCACCCAGGTACTAATATATTATCAGAGCATTAAAAATAGTTGCTGGTTTAATTTTTTTGAGCCAAAAAGCAAATTTACTTCCGCCATTAATTTTTGCTTATTGCTGGGAACAAAATAGAATAACTGAATTATGATAAAAAAAAAAAAAAAAAACACCGATAAATAAAAAACTCGCGTGTAGCAACGTATACGTGGCAGAAGTGAAACTTCTTTAACAGTAAGAAATAAGAGAGATTTTAGTGTGAAATAGATAACTTTTATCTCTTAATTTTTATTTTCTCCGACGAAAATAATAGTTATTTTGTGCCTTATAGTTTGACTTTTATTTTACCGGTCAAAAAAAAACAGTTATTTTCTGCAGTTTATTTTTTCGGTCAAATATATCAGGTTATTTATATTTGTTCAAGTCATTTTACCGACTAAAAAAATGTTGATACCATTATTTTCATCTCATCGGTGAGACATTTTACACATGGTGTCAACAGTTAAATCTGTCAAATGGCCTTTAAAAAACACAAATTGCTTAATATTTTTGACCGAAAAAATTAAAGTTACAAAATAACTGCTGTTTTTGACCGATAAAATAAAAGTCAAAAGTAACCTTTATTTTTCCTCGAAAAAATACAAGTAAAAAAAAAACACTTAGGCCCGTTAACTGATCTCAATTTTAAACAAAGTTAAGCTTAAACAAAGTTTAAAATTCTTTAACCTCAGTTTAAATTTTAACGCCGAAATTCATCTCAAAAAATCTAAGTTTAACTTGGTGAGGCAAGTTTAAATTTAAATTCACAGAAATTCTAGGTTTAAAAAATTTAAACTTAGATTTTGTCAAAAATTCTCTGAGAACATTGGAAATATTCTCAATCATACACAAAAAATAAAAAATAAAAAAATTATACTTCAAAAAAATCAAAACAATAAACAAAAACAAACATATTTTAAGTTTTGAAAAAAAAAATATTCCAATGAAACTGACAATTTGCATTATTTTATCAAAAATTTTTGAAATATTTTGATGTTCTACTCAAAGTTGTAGAATTTTTACTACAGTGCCGCTCAAATATGTTTTTTAATCTCAGTTTAAATTTTTAAACAGAGTTTAAGAAAACTGCCGATAAAAATGTGATAAGTTATGAAAATAATTTTAACTGAGTTTAAAATTTAAACTCTGTTTACGAAATCTGAGATTAAGGAATTTAAACTTCGGAGATCAGTTAACGGGCCTTAAATTTTAACTTTTAAAGAATCAGTCTAAAATTTAATAGACACTTAATATTCGTGGGGACATTTCTGTGTCGACAAGGAATAACAGCTAAACTCATTTTGAAAATTTCAGAAGAGCATTTTTCAGATGAAAATTGCTCCTTGATATCAGGATACCCGGGCTTTTGTTGTTTTGATTTGATGACCTCATACATTTAATTTTCAAGGTACAAACATAAAAATCTGAGTACTAGTGTTTTTCGTTGTGAAAAAAGCAAAGAAAGTAATAACCACATTTTGTCCTAACTCGACTTTAGCGGTTATTCCTTGTCGACACAGATTTGTAACATACTGGTATATTTAAAAAAGTCTTTCAACAATTTTTTTCATTTGAAAATTGTAAAACAACAGTTATTTTCGGTCTTTGTTTTAGTTCGAATGGTGTTTTAGTTGCTTTCGAATGTCTTCTCAACATTGTCACTTTTTGAATGCTAGATTGCATTTTGCATAGTACTCGTTGAAGGAGCCTCCGAAAGCAGAGGCAAATCTTGTTGATTATTACCTCCTGCTTCCTGATCGAAATAATTGCTTTGTTAAGTGAGAGCCTTGTAAAGCAGCGAACGTTGATTGTTGAGTGTATCAACTTGGTTGACTATAAAATTTTGTTGAGATGAAGGCTGAGTTCTAAAATACATTTTTACAAAGCATCAGTGTGTTTTTCTTGGAATTGGTTCTTTGTAGATTCACCAAAATACTTCGTAAAAATGCATTTTGGAACTCAGTCGATATTGCAAATCACCTTACCTTCATCATTAGTTGCAGACCCAGCTGCGGCTGCATTCTTTAGAGCTCTAATTCGCGCTTTATATTCACGAACTGCTTCTGTTTTAGCTATTTTTCTTAGCTTTGAGACGTTTCAAAAAACTATTCTCGGCAGCTTTAAATTTTGCACTTTTAACACATTTTGCTTTTATTATTTAATTGAATTAACTGTTTTTTGCATGTTGTCAATCATCTGTCAAGTTTTTGATCACAACCAACGAACCAAATTAAGCTTTAAGCTCATTATGCGGCGAACAGGCAGTAGAATTTTTTTCCCGCTGGATGTATCTCTAATGGATGTATCCTAAATTTTTTCGTTTGAAGCTTAAAGAAATAAATTTTCCGTGCATACTTTTCCGATGAAAATTAATGTTACGGACAGAATGTTACGCGTTCCGTTTTAATTACATTTTGTTTGCCAGTTATCATGTGCCTATCATGTAAAGGTATAGATTCCGACGCTTGAGCAACGAAGGTCAGGGTTCAATTCTCGCTAGCGGCTATCATTTTTTGGAAATTTTCATATGAATTGAAAACGTAAGTCTAGCGTCACGAATAAAAGACCATGAAATTTCACTCGTCGCCAAAGAAGTTTCACTTCAAAACAATAACATTCTAATAATAAATTTTATTTATGCATTGTTCCAAGCAAACGAATGCATTTCAGAAAAAATGAAGACTTACAGATCATTTCTGTCTCGGTAAAGATTAATATCTTATTACCGAAGAAATTCACCATTAGGTTACTAAAACTTCATTTTTATACCCCCACGCGTACTGCGTAAGAGGTATATTAATTTTGTCACGACGTGTGTAACACCCAAAAGTAGGCGTGGTAGGTATGTAAAAGTATATATATTCTTGATCAGCATCACCACCTGAGTTGATTTAGCCATGTCCGTCTGTCTGTCCGTCTGTCCGTCTGTCTGTCGACACGATTACAGCCGTAATTTTGAAGATATCGTAATGAAATTCGATATTTAAGCTTTTTTTCAAAAAACTAAGGTCAAGTTTGAGAATGAGCTAAATCGGATGAAAACCACGCCTACCTCCCATACAACCCCAAAATTGAAAACTCTGCAAAGAAGCTAATATTAAAGCTACAATACTGAAATTTGGTATATGTATATTCTATGTCAAAACTAAGATGTCATAGAAAAATGGACGTTATCCACCCACTAACACGCCCACCTCCCATACAACCCCAAAATTAAAATATCTATAAAGAGGCTAATATTAAAGTTACAAGACGGAAACTCGGTATTTGTGTTTTCAATGTCAAAAATGAGGTGTGTTAGAAAAATGGGCGTCATCCACCCACTAACACGCCCACCTCCCATACAACCCCAAAATTGAAATATCTATAAAGAGGCTAATATTAAAGTTACAAGATGGAAACTCGGTATTTTTGTATTTAATGTCAAAACTGAGGTGTGTTATAAAAATGGGTGTCATCCACCAATTAACACGCCCACCTCCCATACAACCCCAAAATTGAAAAATCTATAAATCTATAATTCTATGTCGAAACTAAGGTATGCTAGAAAAATGGGCGTCATACACAATCTAACACGCCCACCTCCCATACAACCCCAAAATTTAAAACTTTATAAAAAGGCCAAAAATCTCTCCAATTTAAGATTCTTCCAACCTTAAGAATCAGCCGTGGGGGTATTTTTACTTCGGCCAAGTCGAAGATATTGCTTACTAGTGATATTCTGCAACCACTCGCAAACGGTGAATGTTGTTACCATCTATTTAGGTGGTAACAAGCAAAACAGCTGACTTAGATTAAACAAGTGATAAAAAACTGATTAAAATTGATACAAAATTGTACCTACGCCTGCGTAGTGCGTGCATTTTTCGTGCTAAGGAAAACAGATACATTAAAAGTTCCTAAAATGAAATTATTTTAATGTTTCTACTTTTAATTTTCCATTGTTGGCATATCACCACACTATAAAACAGAATTGCCAGTTGCAAGAAAAGAGCTTTATTTCGATATGTTGAGCTTACAACGTTTGACAGCGTTACCGAGTGCCAAGAATAACAATATCTAAGACCGGTAACGAGTTTCGCTAACAATATTGCTATTACCGGTAACACACGGAATCGATCTGTTAATGTTAACTAAGTGGCGGCCGTGGTCGTGCGTACTAAGTGTGTGGCGTGCGAAGCAACGAATCCCGAGTTCAAACATCACCTCGAACAAATGATTTTTCAAGAGATATAAGCTTTTATGTTCGGCCCTCACCTCTCTTCAGACAACGGCAAACCTTATAGAGGGATTAATGCCATGCAAAGCTTCATGCATGTTTGCATGTTTTTTTTTTAACTTTGAACCAAAGATTTCAGGTGTCAAACCTATTCAGTCAAGTCTGACTTGGTTCGAAAATGGGAAGATAGAGAAGTAGGAGAGAAAGGGGGAATCAAGAGAAACAAGTGTAGAATGTTGCATGTGTGGCGAAGCGCTATATTAACATGTTAATTTGAATCAGGGGCAAGTGTTATGCCTTTACCTCAGTCAATTCGAGTTTTTAAGTAATCTCATTCCACAAACATCTCTTCCACCAACTACAACTTCCAAAGTCGTAATTTTGATGAATTATTAATTTCAGTTGATTAGAAATGAGGAAAGAATTATAGAAAGGTAAAAGCGTAGGACCATGGCTAGTCCGGGATGTCGGTCCAGTTCTCGCTCAATTGTGTGCAAACATTCAATAACACACACAACACAATTGATCATAAAAGCTTAATTAAAGTCCTTTTAAAGGCTGAAATGGTAAATTTGTTTTTTTTTTAATGTAAACAATAAAATTCAATCAAAAATTATTTAAATATATAAGCGCACAGAAGGGCCGCTTGGTACAAGTGAGCAGTGGCGTAGCGAGCATAACTGGGGCCCGGGGCAAAACAATTTTCTGGTATAACGAAAATTTTATTTTATTGTTCCTTCTTTTAAATAAACCATTACTCTTTGGATGGAAGGTAATCCTTCAAATAAATCATCGTAAAAAATTAATATGTTCCAAATATGTGGCCATGTGTGTTACAAAAAGATAAAAATTTGTGGCGTCGATTGTGAAAAACTTTAATTTATGGTAAACTTCGGGATAAGAAAAAATAACTTTTTTTCAAACCAGTACCATTAAAAAAATGACACCATCAGAAGAATGCATTCAAGATATTAAAACATTATCTGAGTTTATTTACTGTACGACTTATAGCTTAGAAGATGGAGCTGTTCAAATATATGCAAGCATTCAATTTTCGTAGAATTTTGAGTTAATAATTTGCAAAAAAAAAAAGTATGGAGTTATTATATTTTTCAAAAAGACTATCCACCAAAAAAGTTTCAAAAGTTTCAGAAATAGTGATGTCAGAAAAGTGTGCCTTTTGATATGAAATCACCTATATTTAGTGTGTTTTTTCAATGGTTTTTTTAGAGGTATGGATAGAACTTTGAAATAGAATGAAACAAAAATTAATTTTTAAAATTGACATGAAGTTAGCTGTATTCCAACATAATCTTTTGGCATTATAATTTAAATATGATTTGTGGCATATGACCACTACCGCTGGCTTGGACGTAATATAATCTGGAGGTCCAATTTTCAATCAATTTTTCCAAGATTTGTGGCTAGATATCGGCAATAAAGCAGCGAAAGTTATCCTCCAAGTGGTTTTTAACCCTGGAAGGACATGCTTCGTCGAAACGACGACGCATGGTTACATTAAATCGTTTTTCTTCCTTGTTTTATTTTATTTTCTTCTGATTTTTCCTATAGCACCACACTGAGAAAAAAACACATACCTTGCTCCGGTAAAAAATTTCTCTATTTTTGATAATAGCAATTTTCTCTTTTTCAAATAAAATATTCTTCAATTAGAATAAATTTTCACATTTTCGAAGAAATATTTCTTTACTTTTAGGAAATGGAAATATTTCAATGTCTCTAATAATGATAAGTATTTTTCTCGCACAAAAAATTTCTCACTTATAGAGAAATTTTATTGAAAATGAAAAACTTTTCTTATATTTTGATAAAAAATTCACTATGGGAAGTATTTTCTTCAATAAAAACAAATATTTTCTCAAAAATTAAAAGTATTTTTCTCTAAAAACGATATATTTTTCTATTTCATGGGAGGTTTTTATCATTTTTAGAGAATTTTTAGTATCGCAATTAGAGAATAGCATTCTCTGGAGCAAAGTCTATACCATTTTTCTCTAAAAATGATGCCTTTTTTATCATATTCCGAGACACTTTTTTCTGAGTGCAGTCAAAGTCTAGCTTGAAAGTATGCGCATACGTAGAACCGAAAAAATAGTTAAGAAATATGATTTTTAAGAATTATCGTCGTCGAAACTACGAAGCATGGCTTTTGAGTAACTTGTTCAGTTTCATATTTTGGGTTTTTTTTTAGTTTTTTTTAATTATATTCCATTTTTATTGCTGGAACGCAAAATCTGCAACCAAAAACATATATAAATATTAAAAAATTGGAAAAAAATTTTATCGATCTACAACGAATCCAATGATGAACTTGATTGTTTCAGTGCTTGCTTTGGTACAGTGGAGGCTAAATAAACTGACTGCCTATTGCCTATAGTATGACCTCATCCATTTAAAAACTTCATCTGAATAAAATTTAGATAAAGATAAAAAATAAATTTTATATTCAATGTATGCTTAAAGTAGTTAATATTTAATTTTGTTTTATGTACCTTTTTTAAAAAAAAGCCAAATGAACTCAAACAGAAAAGATTTATTTTTTTATTAAAAACTATTATACATAAAATTGTTTGGTATTTTCTCTTATTCTAAATAATCTGAATAATCAAAAACAAGTGATTTCTAAAGATTTTTCCGTAAAGGACATCGGTAGGGGCCTTTTAAAAAAATGTTGTCGTCGATTCGACGAAGCATGACCTTTATGTATAAAAAGTAAGCATGTCCTTCTAGGGTTAACCTGGTATTTAAATCAAGATATACAAAAAAATAAAGTATGTATTAAATTTGTTTTGTTTTTCAACCTAAACATATTTAATATTTTGCGGTTTGGGATTTTTTATATAATTTTAAATTTAAAGTTTAAGGTTATTTATTTTAATATTGTTACATATCACACTTATAATCAAAGTTGTATTATAATAAAATTTATAAAAACTTTTCTAATTAAAAAATTCATACTTCTTAGCCCATTTGTGACCAATGTTACGTATAACTGTAATGAAAATGTTCTAATTTTCATATATATTCATCCTAAACATAAATTTCGAAAACACTTGAAATTGTTGTGCAGCTTGTGACCTATTGGTCATCAATGAGTTAAATCAATATCACCACTAAGTAACATCATCAATTATTTCTTTGAAAATGTGATGATGATTAAATTTAGTCAAGCGAGCTTGCTGGAAAAATGTGTAAGATTCATATAACCTTAATAACTAATGGGTTAAGAACATGGTAGTTAATTGGTAAAATCACCAAAAATTTACCTAAAATAAATATTTCTAACTAGTTTGGTAGCTACAAACTGTTTTCAGAATATTGTTTCTAAAAAATAAAATAAGACTCAAAAAATAAGTTTTATTTCAGAGCGAAAAAATAAAACTGAAAAATAAATGTTGCTTACTGAGTTAAAAAAAATATAACTCGAAACTTTTAAGTTTTAAAATTAGAATGATCTTTGCTCTAAATGTGTGTTTGTTCAAGTTATGAAACGCAGCACATGTTGGACTGGAGATTGGTTGTCGGGAAGCAGAATTTGTTGTCATCTTGTCGTTTTTTCCAATCGTTATTCCAAATTTGTTAGCATAGCTGGAGTGACATTTTTCGATTTGTTTTTTTTTTTCAGAGTGAAACAGCGAATGAAACAAGGATCAATTTGGTGTACGTGACATTCTTCTTCAGTGCCTTTAACACTGTGTTTTTTTTTTTGCAAAATTTTCAAAACAACAGTTATTTTTGGTCCCTGGCTTTACTTAAGACCTCGTTTGCGTGAAATTGCGCTGCCAATATTTATTTTTTTGTTGCCTGTAAATTCTGTCAAATATTTTGTTGCGTATATTTGGCAGGATTTTTTAACAAAAATTAATAACCCTGTTTAAGCCGTGCATATATTTTAAACTTCAACTTTCACTCACAATAATAAAACCCAAACACTACAATGGTCAACATGATTTCGGCGTACTATCAAATCAAAGATCAAAAGAAATAATTGATTAAAAAAATTTAAACAAAATTTTGGAAGATAACTAATGTACTCAAAAGCTGTCAGTTGCACCTAAACTTAGTGCGGTTGCCTAAAAAGTAACTTCTTTCCATGGGCCACTTGCCTCTTCTTTATATTTCTAAAATAAGTTTGACAAATTTCTTTGTGTGAAACACTCAAATGGTAGAAGTGCCAAGTAAAAATTCTAACGTCGCCTCTAAGCTTACGTCAAATGCATACTAAAGTTAATAAATTTGAATAATGCAAGAAATCCATGTGTGTTCTTCTAATTTCTTAGTCCGAATTTCAGTTTTTTTCCTTACTATACATTTTAAATTATTCAATAAAGAATACAATAAAAAAAAAATGTTGAAATTTATAATTTATTGTCCGACCGCTGCTTACCAATTTAACGTCTTCTTATTTAAAACCAGCAAATCTGCTAACGGCTTCTCAATGAACTTTATACCCAAATAGTTATTATTTACAAATGATTTATTTATCATGAAATTTAAACAGATGCCATGTTTAAAAAAAGTGACGGCAATAGGAAAGTTTTTGATGTACATACGTGTAGCGACTTTCAGTATCACGCTATATCTACCTGATAAAACGGAAACGGACATTCAACAAGATATAAAAAATGACAAGCCTATCATATTTAAATGTTTTCTCTTTATATATATATATGATTATTTCAAGTAGGTGCCAACTCAATTGAAAATATTCAAATTTTTCTGTTGAAAATATTCCGTTACATAAAACTCTTACTAGCTTAGAACTTTTATCTAAGCTTAATTGTTTAATAAAAGTTAAAGCTAGAGATCAATACCAACTCTAAGTTAACTGCCAATATTATGTTACAATTCTGTTATTCTAAAAGCAAGTCTTTGCCATAAATCATATAAATATTAAAATTCAATAAAATTTAATTAAACTAAGCAATTCAAGTGTGGGCGCACGAATAAGTTACTCCTTTCTAGACATGGCTTACAAAGCAGCAACAAATGCTGATAATTTCATAATTTCAAAGCAGTCAGTAGAGCTTAAGTGTTTTAATAACCAGAATAAGAATCAGCAAAGCTATAGCAAGAAAGAGAATATGTTCATAACAAAAACAAAAAAAAAAAAAACACAAATGAAAGAAAAGAAAAAAAGAAGCTGTCAACTACAAAGTCGTAAAATACGCATTCTATTGACTATAATTTTCCACATTTATGCACAAAGTCAGCTTAAAGAGTTCTACAAATGAGAATAAAATGCGCGCCAGTCAGGCAGTCCAATTGTCTCTGTCTCTGTTCTGTTTTTCCGTCTGTCCGTCTACACTTGCCAAAGTTGTTTGTTTGTCTGTTCTTTATGCGTTGTTTTAAAGGTTCTTATAGTGGAGTTTAAGCATGAGGCGGCAGTTCTTGTTCTATACATGTTTTTGTTGTGGGGTGTTCGTGGTTGGTTGGCTTGGCACTTAAAAAGTGTTTGTTCGTTTAATTATTTTTTTTTTTTTTTTTTCTTTCAATATGAAAGTGCACGTTGAGAAAGCCTTAGAATGCAAGCAT
This sequence comes from Tetanocera ferruginea, assembly GCA_958299015.1. Taxonomy (NCBI): domain Eukaryota; kingdom Metazoa; phylum Arthropoda; class Insecta; order Diptera; family Sciomyzidae; genus Tetanocera; species Tetanocera ferruginea. The sequence goes on along the minus strand of OY282642.1, from coordinate 106,891,283 downwards.
TAGTTTTTAGGCTCAGCTGGCACACTTACAACAACCAATCCATTTGTTGTAATTAAATATTTACTTAACTGATATCGATTGGAACATTAATTGCCATGAAATGATTGGTGTTGTTGTTGACTCAATGTTCGCTGTGTTTTTGTTTTCTTGTGCTTTGTGTAATGGAAGAAGAGCGATTTTAAAGCCGACATAAAATCGATATTATTGATATCTCTGATATTATATATGAAATTTTATTGAAGTATATCGTTTTATTTTCTGTTAAGCTGAAGAAATATTTTACTGACAACATCTTAATTATATTTTATTTTACATAGTGTATTATAAGCATGTTTCCTGTATAATTTTAATAGTTATTTATATCATATATTAATAGCTGACACATAATATAAGTAGATTTCATGTAGCTCGCCAGAGACGTTATTAAACTAGTTTTGTGATTTTTTTGTTGAAACTAATTAGTATCAAGAGTTAATTAATAATTACATAAATTATGTTATAGTCTGTAAGCAGCTAATTACATAATAAATAAATAATACTCAGTCTGTAGAACGTAGATTGTTTAGAAGAGCACCGACTTATTACATATAGTAGGCAGCACATAGCGGCTACCTCTAAAGAAAGCTTTAAGTTGAACTAATGTGCCATTAACATCTTAATCAATGAGCGGATATATGAAACTGATGATTAAGTTGTCAACGATAATTTTTTACAAATACTAGCAGCACTATTGAAATAGAAGAACGATAGAGACATATCATTAAAATCAATCAATAAGTTCACATATAATCAAGTAACATTTAATAAAAAAAATAAATAATTAGTAATTGGGGGGGGGGGGGGGGGTGATAGAAAATGCTAACTCAACTAGTGCTGGACTTACGTTTTTAGTATATTTCTATTGAAAGATTATTAACAAAATTTTAGCCATCGGTGTGATACCAAATATGTGGAAGACATCAAAGTTGTGCCAGTAGAAACTTAAGCCCCAGTTTCAATTTTTTGAGTAAAAAATCGGCTGTTTTTAAATGACAATACTGTTTTATTTTATCAAATATCAAATCAAAATTTTTCATTTTTAGTTAAGTTTTAAATTAACATTTTTTTTTGTCAATCAAGAAGTAATGGTTAATAAGCATTGGTTTTATAGCGCGTACAAGTTGAGGTCACGAACGTAAAGTCTCTTGCGACTTCCAAGATATCTCCTGCATAGATGGCCTGAAACAAAAATATCATAAACGTGGTTTTTAGAACAGTTTTGTTTTCGGCGCGAACCAACAAAAAGTTTAAAATTAAAACACATATAAAATAATGCCGCATAAATGATAAAACCCAATTTTTCGTGCATGAAATTGGACCTTAGATATTGAATTAACAGCAAAAAAAAATTAATTTTGGGATTTTGATGCTTAATTATTAAAAAAAAACAAGTAAAGAAAGTCTAAAGTCGGTCCAGGCCGACTATGAAATACCCTAAACCCACTTTTCAAAAACAAAAAGAAAAACTATTGTAAATGGGCGTCTACGTAGGCGGATGAAGCCTTTATTTTATATGCATTCAAATGTTGGTGAAAAATTTCCACATACCAAATTTTATTCCTGTAGCTCACAGTTAATGCCTTTATTCTGCTTTCGCTATGGGAGGTGGGCGTGTTCATGGACGGACTACTCCCAATTTTTGAACACACCTTAGTTTTGGTATAAAATACATACATACCAAATTTAATTTCTCTATGACAAACAAAACCTTATTTATTGAGTTTTAAACTTTTTGGATTGTATGGGAGGTAGGCGTGTCCGTAGGCAGATGACGTGACAATTTTTCAAAACCATCTATGTGTTGTCATAAAAAACATATGTACGTGCCAAATTTTAACTATATATGTTAAACAGAGGCTTATTTATTGCGTTTTCAATTTTTGGGTTGTATGGGAGGGGAGCGTGTCCATTGTTCAAAAAGACATCTTTGTGTTGACATAAAACACATATATATCAAATTTTATTGTTGTAAGCTAATTATGAGCTGAGTTACGCAGTTTTTAATTTTTGCGTTATATTGGAGGTAGGCGTGTCCGTTGGCGGATGACGTCCATTTTTCCAAACCATCTTTGTTTTGTCATAAGAAATACACGTGGCAAATTTTATATCTGTAGGTTGAAGAGAGGTTTATTTATTCCGTTTTCAATTTTTGGGTTGTATGGGAGGTGGGCGTGTTCGTGGGCGGATGACAACCATTTTTCGAAGACATCTTTGTGTTGATAGAGAACACATACACACCAAATGTTATTATTGTAGGTTAGTTATGAGCTTACTAATGCAGTTTTTAATTTTTGCATTGCATGGCAGATAGGCGTGTCCGTGGGCGGATTCTAAAAATATTCAACAGTGCAGATCCTTGGGTTCATGTAACTATGTGTACAAAGTTTCACTCAATTATCTCAACTCCTTCTTCTTATCCTTTGTATACGGACAACACACAGATGGACAGACGGACGCATGGACGGACCGACGGACGAACGGACGGACGGAAATGGATAGCTAGACTCACGTGGTGACGCTGATCAAGAATATATGTACTTTTCCATACCAGACTCGCTTCTTTCAATGCGTTACAAACGTTTTCACAAAGTTAATATACCCTGACCTTTCAGGTTAAGGGTATAAAGACTTCAATTAATCGCACGAATACTTTTCGAATGAGAGTGCAAGCCGTTTCAAAAAATGTCATTTCGAGAAAAACGCGTTTAAAAAAGGCGTTCTCATTCACAGAGTCTTTAAAACTCATACTAACTAAAAAATCTCTTAAAAGATTTGCTTTGAATAATATTCTAAGCAAGTAATGCCTGAGAACCAACTTGAGATAAAGCAAGTCAAGGAAGCATAAAGTCGATCCAGTCCACAATGCACAGAAATGTTACGAAAATAGAAAAAAAATGTTGTTTCTTTTCCTTTTTTTTAAAGTTTATAATATTTAACCACATTATATAAAATTTAAAAGATTTTTTACAATTTATTTAATATTAAACAAATGCGAGTTTTGACAAAAAAAAAACAAAAACAAAAACAAATAGGCCATTTCAGCCCTTGAAAGGACTTTGACCGAGCTACTTATGATCAATTGTGTTGTGTGTGGTATAAATTGGTCACAAAGTTGAACGAGAACTGGACCTACATGTTTCATGCCGACTCCGAACGGCTAAAGTCCATGTTCTCAAGGCATTATTTACTCTTTGAGGTTTGCCCTTGTCAGCAGAGAGGTGGTGACCAGGCAGAAACATTTTTTATTGAAAAAACTTTTCGCCGCGACTGGGGATCGAACTCGGGCTCCGAGCATGCTTAGCCACACACTTAACCTGCATGTCACGGTCACCACAAAACTTCCAAAGTATTATCTGCCTCTTTTTATAACCAAAAAAGTTATAGAAGTATAAAAACTTGACTGCTTGCGAAAAATAGTCAATTTTGTATGGAAAAATATTCAAAATATAGCAAAGTTTAAAAGCGAATTGCGAAAAAATATGCTTTGCTTTTGTCGAAACTTGTTTTGTAATTTTATCTGAAGTAAACATTTTTGACTTCCAAAGAATTATCTTCACCTTTTTATAAACAAGCAAGTTATGGAAGTAACAAAAGAGTTTTAGTAACATAGGGTATATCAGCTGGTTTATTAGAAGAACGCAATTAAAAGTAATGATAAAAACTATTTCATACTTCTAGGAATATAAAAAACGGTATTTTTTGGAGGGTACAGACACTGCTTTTTCTTTAAATATTAAATTGAATGGCCTCAAGGATTAAGTCTTATACGGTTTTATTGAAAATATTGTTGCTAAATCTGATCCTATCCAAAAGAACGATCAAATCTAAATAAAATATAATTATTAATTAAGAAATTGAGCAGTTTATCATATTAAGTAGAAGATGAGTCTTATATTGCTTGTAATGGTTCTGATGAAGAAGTCATTGGCGATGAAAGTCAGTAGCGATATGAGATTTTTTTGTTTTTGCACGCATACACAGTGTTACACACGATATTTTTTACTTTTTTATTTCACATGTTGTTAATAAAAAAGAAGTAACCAATTATATATTTCTATTGTTAATAATATAAAATGTGCCTAAATGAGGATTTTTTTTAAATTAACACAAATGAGTATATGCATTGGTTAAAGATGTACCTCCCATACAAAATCATGTTAAAAATCAATATAAGTCCAAGGGAGGTACCTCTAAGATCATAGCAATTCCAACCATTTTCAGTGCACATCTATTTCTCGAATTGCCTAGTCTTTTGACCAAATTTTTTTAAGGTCGGCCAAATTTTGTATGTTCCTACTACGCAAAATGATGTAAAAATTTAATATAGGTCCAAGGAAGATACCCCTATATTTAACTGACCGATTTCAAGCATTTTTACAATTTTTCTAAATTAGCTTAAACTAACTAAGTACACAAAATTTCATTATCACAGGAGCACTACTTCTATTTTTGTACCAATTTTGTATGGGATCAATGTAATGTGCCTATGAAATACCCTTTAACTATTTTTCAATACATAATAATAGCATGATTAGTGGGTATGTTTGTGTTTGGATGGTGCTCATATTTTGTTACTATCTTATTTTAAATGTTGCAAACACAAGTATCAAGTTTTATTTCTCTAGCTCATATATCAATCTCTTTAGGGCAATAACACGGTAGTTCAGAAAGTTTTATGGAGTTTAATTCAGCTTTTCTTTGTTTTTATTCAGATTAACAAATACAAATGCACTCTTTATAAAAAGAAAAGGTTTCGAATGTTATAAATTGATATAAAAATTCAGTGGTACCATAATATTTACCAAGTAAAATATTAATTTAGGTTAGTAACTCGCGTTACTATTTTGGGACAACATGTTCAGAGAGTAAGTTTTTTTAAATTTTTCTGCAAAATGTGTGGCTAGATTTTTTTACATTTGGCATATATGCATAAAAACAGCAATATTAAATCAAAGTATTTCAAATAGTCCAAAAATTATGCGGTAACTCGCGTTACAAAAAATTGGTAACAGGCATTTCAGCATTCATTTTTATGACAAAAAATTTACAAATTTGCAAAAAAAAAATTAAAATAAAAATTTTTCATATTTCTAGCGAAAAAAGCGAAAAAATTCTTTGGTAAAAGTTTTTGATTTTTTATGGGCTTTCCATTTCTGAAACCAAAATGGCACGTTAAGATGGTAGAAAATGATATCTGGTGGGTCAGTTCTATAAGAGGTCAACTGAGGTCAATGAGTTCTAGAGACAAAAAATAGGTCTTCCTAAGACAAAAACAAAAACATATCACTCTTTAAGATCGGACGGTAAATACAGAAGTTATAAAGAAATATGTCGATGCGCGACCCCTACGTTCGGTCAAAAAAAAAAAATTTTTTTTTCGAAACTTTCTTTCAATAACGCTTTAGATAAGCTGGTGTGCGGCGAAATTTATTTTTTCGATACGGTCTGGTCTGGTGGACTTGTCCACTGTAAATTTTCAATCAAAACTTCAAGATAAGTTCAAGCAAGTTTTCATTTGTGTAGTTTTCATTCAAATTTTAAAAACTTTCTTATGTGAAAACGTTTGTATGAGTAATAAATTTTGAGAATTTAGCGGATTTGGGTATGATATCTGTAAAAAATAAAAAGTTTAAAGCAACAAACAATTTTTTTTTACTAAAAAGGGACTTCAGGAGATTCAAAATTGCTTCGGTGGATTTTCTACGATTTGAAAAAAGAGTATCAGAAATTATTTAAATGAGTTCCTCTAACTTTTGAGACCCCGAACGGCGGAATTTTAATTTTGATTCATTTCTAACTTTTATAACCAGACAAGTCCAAAATTGAAAATACGAATTTTGTTTTGCGCTATGAGACCATTTTTTTGCAAAATATATCTATATAATATTTATATTTTAATATATCTATATATTCCTTTCATATTTTGAATATTAACTCCTCATTTGTTGAATTCCACATTCTAAGATGTCTCAAAACTCAAGATCATTAAAAACAAAAAAATTTTATGAAAAAAATTTGTTTCCACTTGCGCAAGAACAAACCCAATTTTTTAAAAATACCTTAAAAATTACGATCTTAAAATCCAGTGATTTTTTAACTAAAACTAGAAAAACCATGAGTTGTTCTTACATAATTCTGGCACCTTTCATTGAATATTCTCTCGCAAAAGCTTTAATAATATTGAGCGTTGACCAATTGACATTGATCATTCTAAACCACTTTAAATAGCTTTTGGGAGTACACAAACGTGAACCGTTTCACCATATCACCATTTCATTTAAACTTTGGTACAAGTTATAAAGAAAAAAACTTGTTTGGTATTTTATTTTAGAAACAATAAAATAATGTTTATTTAAGATAAAAAATTATTTTTATTTTTAAAAATATCATAAAATTTAAAGAATCTGAGTCTTATGAATAGATAAGCTCAAAAAACTAATATAAAAACTTAATTAATTAATTAATTAATTAAGTAATTTTTGTGGTCTCTTATTATAGTTTATGACCATAATTCAATTAGAAACTTTCTTATTTAAAACAGTTAAGCCAATTAGAACCTTTCAACTAGAAGTCTGTCTATAAAAACAAGATTTTGAAATTTCATCTTTGCATCAATTTTTTTTTTTAAATGAAAAATTAAAAATTTAATTTTTTTGTTTCAGTCGAATTTGTTTTGTCTAGACTTTTTTGTCTAGTCTTTGGTACCTATGGGGATGGGCTTGAAAACCAAAACTCTCCACTCCTGGGCTATGGAACTGCTACAACTGTCTGCTCTCATGACACCTATCCTTAAATTTATCCAAATATAATTAAGCGTAAGCAGCTTTTTTCGAATATATTTAGCTGGAAAGCGTCTACTTTTGCTGACTTATTCAAATAATGTTAATAATTTTGTTATTCATGCTACTTTCGGTATCACATGTAATGCAATCAATTTTGATGTCTTTACTTCTAAAATAACCAGTCTAATTTCCATAGCTACCAAAACGCTTTAATATTCCATAACATAAATTACAACAAAACTCATTTGCTGATTAACATAATTTAACTCATACCATATATATTACATTAAGATGAAACTAGCTTCTGTTATATTCAGTATAAATTTAATGATTAAAATTCAATGAGCTTGAAACAATGTCACATTCTTATCAATTAAGTAAACAAAAGGTTTAAGACCTGGTGCGTGCTTGTGTTTAGATGGCACCCCTGGGAATTATTATATCTTAAGTCAGGTGGAATTCGCTCATATCTTTGTATGTTTAAGTAAAATTTTCACAATAGGTTTTGCTGGATGTAACTATTGTACAGTGAAACTTCCATAACTCAAAGTGTCAAGCGTCCACAACTTCGCTTTGAGTTGCGGAAAATACAATTTATAGAGATCAAATTATAGGAAAAATGCCGCGAGAAAGCAAAAATACTACTTCCAGCTATGGAGAATTTTGAGTTGGGGAAGTTTCACTGTATTTAAATTTTAAATTCAGAACTTGTATAAATGCTTAGCATCAATTGATTTGTCTACAACATTAGTTTACAAAATAATTTTTATTAAAAATTAAAATTATATTTTTAAAAGTTGTATTTTGCGATATCTTTTTTTTTTTATACATGCAATTACAATAAAGTTCAGCTACTACAGCTTTTTCGAAAATATTTATATGTTCACTTTTAAAACAACACATTTCTAAAACATTTGCTTTTAAGTTTTTTCAAAAGTTAAACATTTAAATATTTGGAATACCTACCATACAGCAAATAAAATATAGTGATTGGTATACATTTTATAAATTTGCATTTATTAAGACTGGAGATTTGATATTTAGTTAAAATTAATGCAAAATACCGAAAATTATGTAGGCAAAATGAAATCAAAGTCATTTTTAGTGATGTTTTTATTGTTTTTTTAAAAACTTCAACAAAAGCTTAACTGTTCGTAAAGGTTCATAAACATATAATTTTTGGAATTTTTTTTTTTTTTATATATGCATAAAAGCAGTTATACACCTCTGATGTTCAGTTCTGGGATATGGTTAATTAAGGTGCCATATTTAATTGAATTAATTAATTAATTAGTTATAATTTCCATGCAGAACCATGAATAGTAGATGTCTAAATATATGTGTCTCGTTTTAATAAAACATTTTGTATTTTATTCATAAATTAACATAAACACACATGCAGAATTGCTGAATAAAATGAAAATAGTCGAAATTAGTTCAGACTGCAGTTATGTGTATTAAAATTAACTAAAAATTTAATTGATAGTAAATGTGAACGTAAAAACTGTTTCAGAGAAATTTATTTTTAATAGACGATAGAAATGTTAATTCTTTGCTAAAATAAATACTCGTCACTGAAATGTAGAACAACCAAAGCAATAATTTAAGTTTTTTTATAAATTTTTATGAATTATTTTTGATAATATCGGAAAAACACACGGTAGAATTCCTTAACTTAAAAATTGTGTGAAAAAAAACTGCACGGCTTGAAATAGCTTATATTTTTAAGAACATTACTTATTAACAAAAATTACTGAAATACTTAAGGATAGACAACACAGCAGTCTTTTGGTTAAACTTATGTCTTTTTTTATCAAATCAGAGTGTTCAATGATAACTAATAAACAATTATTAAATTAAAATTGTTATTGTTTTATAGCTTATTGATAGAAGAACTGATTAAGCAAACAAATTTGTGAGATCAGTTAAAAAATTATCGAGTTATAATTAGTCACATATTATATTTAATGTTATTTTAAGCTCTATTAAACACTTAAAATTTTCCTAGTTAAAAATAGGTTAACTCTTATATACTGATATTCTGAAGTCTACCCACAACACCAAAATATATTGTTTACAATTACTTTTCCTTTCTTATAAAATATTTCCATCTACCTTAAGAAAATTTTTTGAGCGCAAAAAAAAAGTATGAATTTTTCATGAAATATATCATAGAAAAATTTTTGATTCTAGTTTTAGTGTCGAAATATTAATAGAAAAAGAAACTATAGAAAATTTATAACTACTGTTTGTTATAGCTAACCACCAACATACTTACTTTTTTCTCTCATCTTCATCTTCAAAACTCATGATTTGGAAAAATTGGGTGACTTAAGAAGTAAATAAATTGGCCACTGCGTTCATTTTGTTTTCTTTTAATTGTAATTAAATCTTCGTCAAATCATGATTGTACTCACTTGTTGGTGCTTTTAAAGCAATTTTTATAAATTTCTACAAAACGTGAAGAAATCTCATTATTTCGTAAAAATATACAAACTAAAAATTTATGTTGAAAAAAATTTTAAAACTCAAATATAGTTTCCTGATTCCCTTTCGCATGGTTTGGATACATGTAGGATAGAGGCCTATTTTTACACTCTTACCGACAGCCACCACACAAACTTAACTACCAACTTTTGGTTTAATACAACCGAAATTGTATCATATATAGCGTTTTGATTGATATGTGGGCGGTAGAAGAGGGTGTAGCATATTTTGTTTTTTTACAAACCATCCTCGCATAAATATCAACAAAATTAAAAAAATTCCATTTAAATCAGGGACCGAAAATAATGATTACTTTTTAATTTAAAGAAAAAAACCAGTACGTTCTAATTTTGGGAAAAAATTTTAAAGTATACCGAAATGTAGGAATTTGTGTCCTCTTCGAATAAATAATGATTTTTATTTTTTAAACATTAAGAGTAAAAATTAAAAATAATTATTATAAAATAATTTTTATTTTTTTAATAATTAATAATTACACTGTTGTAGTTCAATTTTGGTTCTGCGATAAGACCAACTTTTTTGGATTTGGGGAAGTCAACAAAATATCAACAAAATGAAAAAAAGATCCATTCAAATCAGGGACCGAAAATAATGATTATTTTTCATATTTAAAGAATACAACCAGTACGTTCTAATTTTGGCCAAACATTTTTAAGAATACAGAAATGTTGGAATTTGTGTCCTCTTCCAATAAATAATGATTTATATTTTCTAAACATTAAGCATAATTATTATAAAATGATTTTTATTTTTGTTGCTCAGAAATAAAAATTATTTTTGATTTTTATTTTTTTTTTGCTCAAAAATAAATTTTTTTTTGAAATAAAAATTATTTTGATTTTTATTATTTTGCTCAGAATTAAAAATTATTTTTGATTTTAATTTATTTTGTTCAAACTAAAAATTATTTCTTGATTTTTATTATTTTGCTCAATATTAAAACTCATTATTTAAAAGGAATAAAAGTTGGCATGTGTAAATTTTTCATAAAAATTGAAATGTATAGAAAATATGGACTTTATCCACACACGGACAAGCCTTTTTCCGTAGAAGTAGTATAAGGGTTTATCAGAGTCGGGCTAGACCGACTTTAGACTTTGAAATTGAGAATAAGTCACCAAGAGACATTTATTTAGGGGATGATTTAATGAGCTACTGGCATGAAAAACGGTTTTTATATTCATTCCTGTGCTCTCTAGCGAAAATAGTTCAGAGTGTTCCAACTATACAAGTTGGTGTGGAACGGTAATTTTCTGGACTTCTTCTAATTTTAAGTGACCAACGGTGTTATTTTTCAGCAGAAAATTTCAAAAAAAATTTGTTCATAAAAACGAATGCATGTCATTTTATTAATTCTCAATAAACTAAGTTTAAAATTCAATATCATCTTAGTTTCTTTTCAAATTTAGAAGAGATAAAAAACATAACTATTAAGAATGTGTTACAAGAAGAACGCTTGTAATTCGATTTTTAATTGACGAGCAAAATAATAAAAATCCTTAAACGATTTAAATTTCTAAAACAAAAAAAAAAAAACAAAAACAAATAGGCCATTTCAGCCCTTGAAAGGACTTTGACCGAGCTTCTTATGATCAATTGTGATGTGTGTGTTATTAAATGTTTGCACACAATTGACCGAGAACTGGACCTACATGTTTTATGCCGACTCCGAACGGCTAAAGTTCATGTTCTCAAGAAGTTTTACATGGCATTTTTTACTCTCTGAGGTTTGCCATTGTCTGCAGAGAGGTGGTGACCGATCAGAAAAATTTTTTAGTGAAAAAAACTTTTCGCCGCGGCTGGGTATCGAACCCGGGCTCCGAGCATGCTAAGCCACACACTTAACCTGCATGCCACGGTCACCACTTAGGTGTTAAATTTCTAAACAAACAAATAAAAATTAACAACTGATTTACTAATTAAGCGAAATAATAAAAATCAAAAAATTATTTCTATATCTGACAAAAAAAAAACAAAAACCGAAACAAATCATTGAGATTTTTCGATACAAATCGAAAGGTTTTTATTTTTTTTCTCAAAAATTAGAATCAAAACTGTTCTTTTTTCGTTTGTGTAAAAATATTAAAAATCAAAATTGATTTTTATGTTAGTCAAAAAAAAAAAAAACAAAAAACCAATTGTTTTGTTTGAGTAAAAAATATAAAAATTAAAAATAATATATTTGTTTGAGAAAAAAAAAATAAAAAATAATTTTTATTTTTGACTTCAAAATAAAAATCAGAAAATAGTTTTTATATCTGAGCAAAAAACTAAAAATCATAAAATAATCATTGTTTCTTAATTTTTTCGATATTGTTCATAATTATTACGGTCCCTGATTCAAATCGGTTGAGCCGTTCATGAGTGTATCGGACACCAACGAACTCCATTTCATTTTTATTTATAAAGAAGATACACTGATAAAAAAACACATACCTTGCTCCGGTAAAAAATTTCTCTATTTATGATAATAGCAATTTTCTCTTTTTCATATAAAATTTTCTTCAATTAGAATAAATTTTCACATTTTCGTAGAAATATTTCTTTACTTCCAGGAAATGGAAACATTTCAATGTCTCTAATAATGATAAGTATTTTTCTCGCACAAAAAAATTTCTCATTTATAGAGAAATTTTATTGAAAATGAAAAACTTTTCTTATATTTTTATAAAAAATTCACTATGAGAAGTATTTTCTTCAATAAAAACAAATATTTTCTCAAAAAAAATTGTATTTTTCTTTAAAAATGATATATTTTTCTATTTCATGGTAGCTTTTTATCATTTATAGAGAATTTTTAGTATCGCAATTAGAGAAAAGCATTCTCTGGAGCAAAGTCTATACCATTTTTCTCTAAATATGATGCCTTTTTTATCATATTCTGAGACACTTTTTTCTGAGTGTAGATTTGTGCACTTGTACGCTTTCTGCCAAACCGGTTTTACGATATCTGAAAACAACAACAAAAATAGCAGACAAAAATTTTGAATACGCAAATGTTACAGTTTTGCCCTCACTCTCAATTATACTGTTATCTAGTTACAATAGTTTTTCTTGATTGTAATTGAATTAATTAATGATAAAATAAGAAGGCAGTATGATGAATACAAAAAAAAAAAAAAAAAAAAATAAACGACAGCAATGAAGAATGCTGATCAATAGACATGCGCAGTTAACGCAGCGCATGAGCACTAGACCTAGGGCTGCCAGGTCCCGATCTTCACGCGAGGTGTTCCGATTTTCAGCTTAAAATTGTGAGTCCCCCGAATACCTTACGCGGGATGGGTATCTGGATGGGAAAGTATGAAACCGTATGCATAAATGAAGAGCAAACCTGCAAACCAAGTTAAATCACATTCCAATGTTTCAATGTGTAGACAAGGGCCCCGTGTAGATACACGTTCTACAGTATATTTTGTTGTCAAATACGGTATGTCCTCTTTTTTAAAAAATCAAAGAAAAAATGTATTTCGTGCAAATAAAGTTATATTCATAGAGCTGTTTTGTTCAAAACAAGGTATATTCAATAATGTCTTATATTCGGTGTGGCGGAATTTTGCTTAAGGTAGCAATGCGATTTTATTGTTGCTCCATAATGTGCTGAAAGATTCTAAGCAAAACTTTGCTGTTTTTAATATTAATATTAACCCCCAAATGCCCACTGTATCTTCTAAGATACAACCACTAGAAGCCTCTTATTCCACCACTAACGATCAGAAAGCTATGAAATGTAAATCGTAACAGTCGAAAAAACCTAGCCCTTTACTGCAAGAAATAAAAATACTTACAATTGATTACCGTTGTATGAATATTTATCAACAAACGCAGCAATATTTTTCGAGAAAAGTAAATAAAGTCAAGTCTTAGCAGGGCGAAATCTCGGTACATGAGGGTCTTAGAAGCCACTAAAAATTATATTCTGGTGCAGAAAAATATATTTATTTACGATATTATGCCATTTGAACCAATTACAACATCACCCGCTGTATCTTTTGCCCAGTGTAACTTTTAAGATAAGATCACATTTTTACAAAAAACTTCCAAAAAGGTATTTTTTTTATTTTAAAAAACTTTATGAGAAAACCGTGTTGATCATACCATTTAAGGGTTAAGCTTTAATGAAAAAATATGATGCAACTTGAAAATATGATGAAAACCTATATTAATCACATACTTTCATCATAATAGCGTTTATTTTTTTTTTTTATCAACTGCTTTTGTATATTTTCATAAGATAAAATTTCAATGTTGCAATTTTCGTCAGAACAAACAATAAACATTTTTAAAATGCTCTTTCTTTATCGCCGCTAGTTATAGGAAGGCTCAAATAAATTGAGTTATTTGGATTGGAGTTATAAGTTGGTTTAAAAATGATCCATATAACATAATCAGTAACAATGGTTTTCCCTGTTCGCCGGGAAAAGGAACAAGAAAGAGTCCTGTGACCGACTTTTCGCTCGAACTCAGAAAGACGTTTAATCAATGGCTGGATGTCACTCTTCTACGACAAAAACAGCATCCCGTTTTTGAAAATCACGTTGATAACGTCTTTTTGCAACCAGAAGACTGGCAAATAAATTATTGGAAATCTAGATACCTGACAACTTACATTTTCGATACAAACAGCAAAGAGGATAATATTGATGAAAGCTTCAGAAGGCAGTAAGATACAAATTAAATTCCGAAACGAACCATTTAATTTTGTATATGTTGGTGTAGAAGACGGAGCATACTTTAGAAAAAACTGTACACATAATTTCTGTTATAAATTACAGTATACAGAGTTTTTTAATGACAATGTGCCGACTCTGTGTGCAGAACTTTTATTTTATATATTTGCAACATTATGAATTCATTTGGAATATATTTTGAATTTTATTTCGGTAACAAATGTGATAATTTTTCTTAAAAATATATTTAAATTTTTCTTTTATTCAAACCAAGGTATATCCAATATGGTGCGTTGTGAGCAAATCAAGTTATATGCATGTTTGTTGCAAAACAAGTTATTTCCAAATTGAAAAGCTCGATAACTTCAAAAGTTTTCCAAATTATAGAATTTTTATTTTTGTATCAAAATCTATATAGTTATGTCTACGTTCCTTCAAAATATGAAAACATTCCGTTGGAATGATCACGGGCTAGCACTATTTGCTCATTAATTAATTAGCATGTTTGCTCTTCAAATCTTTGTCCAAAATTTTTAGCTTCTGTCCCGATTTTTTTTTGCAAAATTCCGATTTAAAAAAAAAAAAATCTGCCAGCCTAACTGGAGTCTACGATTAGGATATGGTAAGTCTTTAACCATTATTGCGAAACAATATTTTGAATTCGGTCTTGTGTTAAATTTTAGGTTATTTGAGCTGATAAGCAAAAATCCAAACTCATTTTCAATCAGATGGTCGTGCGTGGTAATGAACCAAGGACCCCTTGGTTTAAGCCTTCCTTATTAAGTGAAGCAAACAATGAAACATGGTGGTGGATCTATAATGGTTTGTTATTGTATTTTGCAAAATGGTATTGGTCACGGAATATGCATAGCTGATATTATGCGAAAGGAACAGTCCTTGTACATCCTGCAATGGAATCCACCAGATGTGGAAAATATGGGTCTTGCACTTAGACAAGTAATTTTTTTGTAAGACCGATACAAAACCAAAAATTTGGTAGTTTGATACATGAATCCAATCGAGAATTTTTGGAGTCATGTCAAATCACAACTTGCTTACTATCCCAGTCCGCCCCAAGTGTGATTACTACCAGCATTTGTGAGGAGGTAGGCATTCATCATGCCCAACCGCGTGCAGGATCTCAAAAGAACAAAAGGATACTAGATATAATATCAACAATAAAATTTTTGCTTACATATATAGTGAAAAAACAAAAAAATAAAAATTGAGTGCAAAACTATAAAAAAATAAAATTAATTTCTTTACTATTTCGAGAAGATAACGGCTTCCGATATGAGAGGTGCTACACCATATTAAGTTTTGCTCCTCAGTGTATGTACATTAAGGTGCATCACGAAAAAAACTTGCTCGGAACAGTTGCTCAAAATAATCCTTGATTTATGATTTGTTGATTCCCCAAATATTTCGAGTCTAGCAATAGCCATCCATGAGCTAGAATGGTTTGAAAATAACCTCTTAAAATAGAGTTTTTTGTAAAAATATTTGCTGGTGTACAAGTTTACAATAAAAAATCAATCATAAAACATAGTATTAAAAAATTTCTTTCAATCTTCATCAAAAAGTATTAAATATTTTTCGTGGGACCAAAGACAATGCGGATTTTCATGATTTTTTTTTTATTTTTTTTTTATATTATTCTCAAAATTAAAATAACTTAATTATTTTCCATGCGATTCTTTCTAGTTTGTAAAATTGCTAAAATTTAAATTAATAAAATTTATATATAAAAAAATTTAAAATTATATATTGCAACAAAATCACGTTTTATAAAAAAAGTTCGTTGGGTCAGTTTTTCAAAATAAGACTTGGTTTATCTTTAATGATCCTCCTAATTATTTCGACTCTATAAAATAAAAACACATATTATATTCCAGCACTTCCACCATTCTATCAGCTACTGTGCAAAACATTATCGCGCCTTATATGTTGCAATTTGTCAAAAAGAGCTCGTCAAAAATACACCAAATGCGACATAAAACCATAATCGTTTGTCTACTTTTGCTGGCACAACATATGTTTGAACACATTACTTTCGCTCTCTAGCAAATCGTCTATGATTTTGTACTTTTCAAGACGTTAAAAATTTTAATTTTAATGGCTGCACACAGCACACACGCAGCGTATTTTACGAGCCACGTACTAACAGCAGAAAAAGAGTTGAACACATTGTACAAGACCTTCAAACGAGAGCGATAATAAAAACACTTTTGATTTCAGCATTTTTTTAAGAACTGCAATAAAATTTTATTAGACGCAACAAATTTTAGGGAAGTGAGCAGCAGCAGAGTATTTAAAAAAATTGTAATAAAACATAGCATAGAAAAAGTAAGTAAGGCAAAAATTCTTAATGAAAGGATTTTCTTAAGTGACCCTGAATTTCTTTGGCAACATAGTCGCTTCTTTTCTAAAAACTACTGACTACTTGGAAGTATATGAAATATGAAAAGTGAGCCATTTTGTGTTTAAATTATTTATGTTTATTCCTCAAAAAAAAAAAAGTTAACCAATCTTTGCTATGCATGTCAAAAATTAACATGTTTTACAGCGACAGCAAAAAAGAAAATAACTTAAATAATGGGCAATAAATTTAAATGAAGCCAACAGCTATAGGTTTGTTTACTGCTCGTTATGAGCCGAGTGAGTGCATTAAGGATATTGTTACAATTGGTCAAGTGACATTTTTTTTCTTTTCTCTTTACCACCACATTTATGTATTTGAATATTATTTTTGTGTTGTTGTCATGCGTCTGTCTTATTTGTTTTGAAAAATAAACAATTACAATTTAAACTTATTGAATGTGTCATATTTTCTGCACCCTCTACATGTCTGTCTCAAGAGTTTTGAAGAACTTTCAAGAATTTTTGATTATTTTATGCAGCAGAAAAAGAAAAAAAAAAACATATATTTAAAACTCTTGGCACATCCACATTTCCATCATCATGTATGCGATACATTTCATGAAACTCATGCATTACGTCTTGAATTACTTTAACTTTTTTATTTTTTTTGTTTTTTCTCTCACTTACATTTAAACCTTTTTCGGGTTGGTGTTTTTATGGTTTTTTGTGAGTATAAAAAGTATAAGGAAAAAATCAAACACAAAAAAAAAAAAACATTGTAAATTATGTGCGGGAGGATATAATATATTTCTTTGTTTGCATTCTTTATGAGAGTTTATTTAAGCACTTGCTGCCAGCAATATGGTTTTCTGAATTTGAATGCCTGTCATGATAGCTATTTCAAGTTGGAAAAAAAAACAATAATGTTAACTTCTGAACTCTTATATGTTTATTCAATAAAATTTGGTTAAATTTTAAGAAATTCTATTCATTTTTTGTCGTTCAAGAAGTCACATTATAATTCTGAAAATAATTTTTTTATGAACTAACCAAAGTCAACAATTTTTATATTTGTGGTAGTTATTCTTATTATATTTTTTTCAACACGAATTATTTTAAGTTTAAGTGTTTTTCAAAAATTTATGTCTACATAAAATAAATCATAAGCCCACAAATCAATCATAAATCAGAACTGTTAATCTTTATCTAAAACTAATTATATGCACTTAATAATTATAAGTAAGTCAATTTAATTGAAATAAGCAAATTATAATTCATAAGTATGTGACCAAGAATAGTCTTACCGTATTATTAAAAGCATAGCTCTAGCTGTTATTTCATTGTATGAATTACTTAAATTAACTTAACTGAAATATTTTTTAAATAAATCAAACTAATTGCTATGACTTCTTATCAATATCATTTGCCTTTATTTATATGATACATGTATATTTCATAATTATAAGGCTAAGACAATCTGTATTAATAGACTTTCACTTCTATTTGGTTCAAAACTCACTCTAACGGAATTATTAACAACCATGAAATGTTTTTTCCAAACATTCTCTTAATGTTTGTATATAAATAAGTTTCTAGTGTCATCTGTATCATCTCTGCAGGTTAGAAGCTATTCAATAAATGAAACAAACGACTGGTTTTGTAAATAGTTTTGACACATTCATCCAATGAAAATTCCTCTATGTATATAATTATAAATTCTTCTGGTCAGCAAAGAAATAACATTTAAAATTAATTTCGAAATAACAGTTATGTTAAGAATGCTTGCTTACCACCCAAAGTTTATCAAAAGAAATATTTTGTATTTAATTTTTTTTTTCATGCATGCATAGAAATCAACATTGGACAAAATCTAGTTGTACAAGAATGCATGTTTATATATGTAGATTTATATACATATGTATAACCAATGAAAACTAAATTGAGGCAAGTTAAATCAACCAAAAAATTATTTTTTTGATTATACAAAAAAATCTTATAAATGTAAACCTCATAGGTAGTAATACAGGTTTTTCAAACAAGAGATAGTATAGATAGAATTTCTAACTCCATCGAACGCTTTGCTTCTCTGAAGTTTTCATTTATAAGTAGGATTATAGAAATATGCAGTCAATCGAAATTAAGCCATAGAAGAAGAGAAGAATATTAAGAAAAGAGAAATTTTCATGTAATATTTTATTACACTGTGATGATCGCAAAAAAAAGACTTGATCGGCACGATTGGTTTCCCTACACAACCTACTTCAGTTGTGGGTGCTCTACTGCGTCATAGTTTTTAAAGTTTTAGAGATTTGGGAGTAAATTTTAATATATTTGAGCTTACAAATATGACCACACCAAAATTGTTATAAAGTTTATTGCTGAACAAATATTAAAATTGATTTTTAATAAAAATTTGTGTTAAAATTTCATGCTCGGTTCATATTAATTTTCAATACTGATTTTGTATTTACTTGTAAAACTTATTTCGTAGAACTTTAATACTGATCTTTAATAAATTGTATACTCTAACGTGGTATAAAAAATGATGTGAACATTGCATTAAAATTTTTTCCAAAATAAGTATTAAAATTCTCTCTATATTAAAATTAAGGGTATTCACTTCAAAGCTGAAACTTCCGATATCGCAAATATCCGACCAATTGAAGTGAGCAACCGTTTTTATTTTTTTTTTTATGCATCTGTCACCATAAGTCTCCAAAGCTGACTTTTAGCGAACGCTGACAAAAGAAGTAATTGTGTCTTCGTTTTGTTAAAAAACTATTGTTTGCTGTTTTAATTATTGTTAGTTAATAATCTAGTTATTGCATAATAAAGATTTATGCTTAATTTGACGAATTTATATAAGAACAGACAAAATGTTCTTCTTCATATCAAATTTTGCATGCTCACAATGACTCACATCAATCGAACAGTACTACACGGTTAAAAATGTTGGACTAATTTTTAATCCAAACTTTGGTTTAAAGGAATTTTTAATCCTAAAAGTACTATTTTTTATTCCATATTTTAGTTTAATTTTTTTTTAATCCGAAAAAGTTTAAGTTTAAGACTATTTTTGGACTACAAATTTGTATTAAGGTAGTAATTTCAGGAAAAAGTATTTATGTTATTTAATAGCTGAATTACAATATAGCATTGGCACTGACAGCAGCTGTGTCAGTGGCAGCGGCAGTGATTAGCTGTTTCGTATTTTACTGCTTGCCAATTACAATCTAGTAGTGGTAGCGTCAGCTTCAAAATCAGTGAACGTTGAATTTTTCTAAGTAGTTTAATTATTTGCATGTTGGCAGTGAATTTAGAAATAGGGCTGACCTCGGCAGTACTGCTTACTGCCACAACTGCTATGTAAGTTTTATCATTGAACAACAGTATTCCTAAAATAACAGCTGATCAATGCCACTGCCACTGACGCTGCCACTGCCGCATTGTAATTCAGGTATAAGATTGAAAACTACTACTACTACGAAATTTAAGCTACACTGAGAAAAAAAAAATACTTTAAAATCAAACAAAAAATTTTAAAATAGCAATTTAATGCTTTTACGTTTCTACAAAACAAAATTTAAAGCAAGTGTGTTTGATTTCCAACTACCTATAAACTCCTTTTTTTTTAATTTTCTCATTATTATTTCTTTGAAAAAACAAACAAAAATCTGAATCTAATGACAATATTTTAATATTTTAAATTGGTTTGACATATATAGACCAAATGATAAAATAAAACTAATTTCATTTATATTAACTAATATTGAAATATTTAAAATGCAAGCTTCATCAAATGGAGTTAACATTTGGTTTTCGGAGGGTCCCGGAGGTAGCTTATTATGAATCTGTTGCCAAAAACTCGGAAAAGCTAAAAAAATGGCATGGAAAAATTATGCTTTAAAACATTTGTTTTAAATTTTAAAATTTTTATTTTAAATCGTTTTTCATAACAAAAACATTGTTTTAAAAACAAAAACTATTGTTTTGAACTTAACGTTAAAAACAGATGTGTTTAATTTTAATGAATTTGTTTCAAGCTCTATTTCAAAAACAAATTCGTTAAATATGAACACAATTTCATTTAATTTTAACACATATTTCCCTCAGTGTAAATATAATTCTAAATGTTGTTAAATCATCCGAAAGTTATTTTTAATAAAATAAAACAAATTGTTTATTAAAATCTGAACCAAAATATTATTTTACACATTATTACAGTAAACAGTGTTTAAACCTTTGAGGATTAAATAGTAATCCCTTTTCGGATTACAATGTTTTAAACTTTTTTTGACTAAAATCTAATCCTTTTTGTATTATAATATTTTAAACTTTCTGTGGATTAACAATTATTCCTTTTTGGATTAAGAAATTTTAAACTTTTTGCGGATTAAAAATAAATCCTTTTTGGATTGAAAAATTTAAAACTTTTCATTGGATTAAAAAATAATCTTTTTTTGGTCGTGTCCTATATGTAATCCAAAAAAGTTTAAAATTAAGTCCAAGATTTTTAACCGTGTACTTACGACTATTGAACAGATCTTTTCTTCGCAAATTTAAGACGATTAATTTTCATCAATTCAATAGATGATTAAATTTGAGTAAACTTCGGAAAACCAGAACAACAACAATTGCACAGAAAATTGCGTTAAATTTGCGATTTCAGAAATTTCAGCAGTGAAGGGAATACCCTTATTTCAAAACTATTGAACTATTAAACTATCAATTATGTTTAACTCATATTAAATGCGAATTAAAAACGTACAATAAAGATTCATTAATTTTGCTTAACGTGAACTTTCCGGTTCCGGAGATGGTTTTACTCTACTCTTCCCACATGAATATCTACTCTTCCCACATGAAGATGAAAGGTTCAGAAAGGCAATATCCTCTTTTTAAAAGGAACAAATAAAAAACTAGTGAACAATTTGCAATAATTCAATCCATTTTTAACCGACTTCAAAAAGGAGGAGGTTCTCAAGTTGGTTGGTTTCTCTGTTTTTTTTTTTTTTTTTTTTTTTTTTTTTTTTTTTTTTTTTTTTTTTTTTTTGTGAATGTATGTACATCGATTACTCCTAAAGTACTTGCCCGATTGCCGTCATTTTTTGTCAACATATAGAGATTATCAACGCGGAGGTGCCCGTTTATGAAAGGGGGCGGTATTCGGAAAAGGGGCGTGTCTGTATAAGAAAAACAATGTATCTCAGTAAATATTGACACTACGGTAATAAAATTCACGATAAAATTACAAGGGCAAGCACAAGTATTAAAAATGACGATCACTTAAGTGGGCGTAATTCTAAAAAAGGGTGTGGCAATATTGTAAAAACTCTGTATCTCGACGAAAATTGACACTAGAGTACTGAAATTAAGTACAGAGGTAGGTACAATTATTGGAAATTACTATAACAAAAGTGGGCGTAATTCGACAAAGGGGTGTGGCAATATAAGAGAATTACTGTGTCTCGAATAATATTGATACTAGGGTACAGAAATTTATTACAAAGGTAGGAAAAATCACTACAAATTTTTGTAAAAAAAAAATGGGCGTTAATCGAGAAGGGGAGTGGCAATATTAAAAAAAACACTGTATCTCGATTACTATTGACACTACGATACTAAAATTAAGTACAAAGGTAGGTACAAATATAACAAATAACTGTCAGTAATGTGGGCGGTATTCGATAAAGGGGCGTGTCACTGTAAGAAAAACACTGTATTTCAGTAAATATTGACACTAGAGTACTAGAGTTAATAAAATTCACAGAAAAAATGCAAGGGTAGGTAAAAAATAACAGTGAATTAAGTGGGCGTTAGTCGACAAAGAGGTGTGGCAATATTAGAAAAACTCTGTATCTCGAATAATATTGACACTAGAGTACTAAAGTTAACTACAGGGGTAAGCACAGTTATAAAACAATTAATTTCAATACAGTGGACCTCGTTTGATAAAGGGGTGTGGCAATATATAAAATACACTGTATCGCGAATAATATTGACACTAGAGTACTGATATTTAGTATAGAGGTAGGCACACTTATAACAAGTTATCGTGAATAAAGTGGGCGTCATTCAACAAAGGGGTGTGGCAATATTAGAAAACACTAAATCGAATACTGACACTACTAACTGAAAAAGTACAGACGTATGCACAATTATTACAAATTACTACCGAAGAATTGGGCGTTATTCGACTAAGGGGTGTGGCAGTGTGTAAAAAACTGTATCATATTGACTTAAGGGTGGTAAAATTCATTGTTAGAATGGGTAGAACTATTGAAAACACTATGACAAAGAGTGTGATATTCTCGACAAAGAGGCGTGTCAATATTATAAACACACTATATTTCAGTCAATATTGACATTGGGGTAGTGATAAAAATACAAGAGTAGGTACTGATAAACATACTGACAAAGACCAGAATAAGAAACGACAGAAAAGCATTTTCCATATTATGAGCATAAATAATTGGTGTTTAATTAATTTATACACTTTTTTAATATATATAATTTTCTCTAAAAAGAAATGAATAAAAACTTTTTAACAAAAAAAAAAACCTACTTCAAAATCACTAGAAAGTAAAAAATAATTTTAAATTACTTTTACTATTTATTTCTTGGTCAAATTTGTATTTTTATAATAAATATATTTATTTTTTTATGATAATAAGAGCTTCGAAGTCGGCGCTAATATGATCAGATTTTTTGTGCAGCTGCAACACACATATAGCATTTTAATTAAGATTTAAGAAAAATTAAGATTACAAATTAATACAGCGTCACCCAAGCAGGATATTTACAAATAAAAAAGTCTTAAATAGAGTAGGGATGGCGAAAAAAACATGATTTTACGTCAATGATTAGCGCTGACTAGAAGCTTTTATTATCATAAAAAAATAAATATATTTATTATAAAAATACAAATTTGACCAAGAAATAAATAGTAAAAGTAATTTAAAATTATTTTTTACTTTCTAGTGATTTTGAAGTAGGTTTTTTTTTTTGTTAAAAAGTTTTTATTAATTTCATAGTTTAGCATAGCCGCTACAATTTTCATATATTTTTATATATGTACTATTTTTATTTTTTTTTATGTTTCATTATCTTTAACTCTTCATTATCATAAAAGGGTTCAGAAATAAAAGTTATAAAAAACGTGGAATATATATGAATTTTTAATGTTAACGGGTTGACATACTACAAAGAATTTTATTTTTTTCTTAAAATAGACGAAAGAGCCTTTCCAATGATACTTTATTAAAAAAAAATTATTTTTAAAGTACAGAGCTACATACGTTGTCTGAAAATAGACCCTATTTTGGACGCGAAAAATGATTGTAAAACTTTATAACTTGGCTTGGTTTTCTAATCCAAGAAAAAAATTTGCGCCAAATCGGAGGTGGTAAGGGAGTTTGTAAGGAAAAACATTTCAAATTCAAAATTTTTTTTAGCCAATATTTGTGTACAAGCAAATTTTTTTTTTTAATTTTCTTGACTAAGAATTCTGAAAAAAAAAAATGTATTTTTAAAAAACCTTGATTTTGTGGCTAAAAACTGAGTTCAGGAGAGCCAAAACGGCTTCTGAAGATTTCTACCGTCCAAAAAAAATTTTGCAAAATTAGTTTATAAGAGTCACTCACCTCTAACTTTTAAGTCGGTTTTTTATAAAAAAAAATGTTTAGGTATTTATATGTTTTCATAAAAAAACAAGTAAAGTAAGTCTAAAGTCGGTTTAGGCCGACTATGAAATACCCAAAACCTACTTTTCTTAAATACAGTAAAAGTATTGAAAATGGGCGTGTCTGTGGGAGGATGAAGCCCATATTT
The DNA here is from genome assembly GCA_958299015.1 of Tetanocera ferruginea. Taxonomy (NCBI): domain Eukaryota; kingdom Metazoa; phylum Arthropoda; class Insecta; order Diptera; family Sciomyzidae; genus Tetanocera; species Tetanocera ferruginea. Next base: position 106,867,093 of record OY282642.1, on the reverse strand, counting down.
TATATGCATTTAAATGTTGATAAACAATTTACACGTACCAAGTTTTATTCCTGTAGCTTAATGCCTTTATTGTGGTTTCGCTATTGTGGGTTGTATGGTAGGTGGGTGTGTTCATGGACGGATATCATCCAATACCATCCAACACACCTTAGTTGTGGTATAAAATACAAACGTACCAAATTTTATCTCTCTTAGACAAATATAAGCTTATCTATTGAGTTTTAAACTTTTTGGGATGTATGGGAGGTAGGCGTGTCCTTTGGCGGATGACGTCCATTTTTCAAAACCGTATTTGTTTTTTTATATAAAACATACGTAACAAATTTTATCTCTGTAGGTTAACCAGAAGCTTTTTTATTGCGTTTTCAATTTTTGGGTTGTATGGGAGATGGGCGTGTCCGTGAGCGGATGATACATATTTTGTTGACACAAAACACATTTATACCAAATTTTATTGCTGTAGGCTAATTGTGAGCTTATTTATGCAGTTCTCAATTATTGCGTTGTATGGGAGGTAGGCGTGTCCGTGGGCGGATTCCAATGTTACCATTTATACCAAGTTTCATGCAATTATCTCAACTTATTCTTCTTATCCTGTGTTTACGGACAACACACAGACGGACGGACGGACGGACATGGATAGCTCGACTCACGAGGGGACCCTGATCAGGAATATATCTCGACAAATAAGGCAAAAGGGCTTAAAACCATTTAAGCCCATGTTCAGGGAAGTAATTTTAAAAGTTAGATCAAGATTTGAAAAAATCTATCCTTGATATAAATTTCGTTTTGATGTAGAATTTTTGAATGTTGCATTCTTAATACAACGTATTAAAAGTAGACCTCTATGTCAACAAGGATCTTAAATAAATGCAAAAATGTTAACTAAGCCCTTTTAAGGGTTACGTCTAGCTATACTTACAAATTTAGAATAAAGATGGGAAAAACACTGAGATAACAACAAATTCTGTATCCCGAGGACCACTCTCTAGTCTATTATGAGCTATTTTACATAACTTGATCAAATTACACTAAAGAGCAAAGATTGACACGCACAGTCTTCATTTGGAAGCCAAAAATTTTTTCGATGGAACTATCTGCAACACTTTTCATACATTAAACTCACATTTAATAATAGACGGAGCAATGGAAAAATGTAAATATCAAATCAGATTTTTCTATATAAGAGAAACTTATATCTAGGTCTTAGAGAGTGCTCATAAACTGACAATAGGTCTTTTTGAAGAAAACCAAAATTTTTACAAAATTATACTACTTATTTGAAACAAAAAGCAGGATGCATAAGCTCTGCAATCTATTTAAGTTGCTTTTTGGCGATGTAACCAACACGTATCTAAAAAGAATAACTCATAAAGAATCTAATAATTATAGTAAATTTTGTAAGTTAACACTCGTTAGCCTTTATAGTGACTCCTTTACTGCAAGAACTGGTAATATCGTAATTATAGGTAACACTTTTTGCTAAGATATTAAAATATAAGATGTTGGAATTGTCCGTCTGTATAACTCATTTCCCACATACATCCTAACACTTCCTAAATTTAAGATTAGTTATTTGACTGAGGTTATCGTCAATTATACAAAACATTACAAATTCATAATAATCCGTCAGTTCCTCATCAGGTTATTACATGAGAATTTAAAATCAAAACGCAAAGAAATGTCCCTATTTCGTGTTCAAATGCATCAATTTGAATTTGTTAATTGAACTGTTTGCCATGGAAAGCTTTTGGGTTTTTAATATTTCGAGCTTACGATCATTACGATTACAGTTCATTCCACAGTTATATTCACGGTGTTTTTCGAGCTCCAATGTTTTAAAAGTATTATTCAAAGTCTGCTACACCCGTTACAGAAATAAAAGACAATTGCATATTCACATCAATATTTTATTTATTAGGATTCCAGAAGGTATGATCAAATAAGTCAAGCCGTATGTACCGTTTTCAGTAATATTCATGCCTAAAAATATAATTCCTTTTTTCCTAGGATTGTATAAAGTTTATATATTTAAGCCCTTTTTTATTTCAATTTACCTCCAATGGGTACAAATTTCAAAAAGTAAAAAGGCTTATTTACGTTTAAGCCCCTCCTTTGTTCGAAAACTCGATCTGTAAAAAAAGGCCTAAAATATTATAAGCCCTTAGGCATTTTCATAAAAGACCACACTGCATATGGAAAAAGGGCCTAAAATGATTTAAGTTCACTTGATGTTCCAAAAATTCATAAAGAAAAAGGGCTTATATTCAACTAGGAAACTAATTTAAAAAAAAAAATTCAGTAAAAGGGCTTATTTTAAAATAAGCCTTACGGAAATTTCACTAAAAGTTAAATTTATGTTTTGTTCAAAGGGCTTAAAACAATTTAAGTCCCCAACACAAATTATTTATATATTGTTTATGAAACTTAAATTGAAATAAGCCCTTTTTCCGAATGTAGCAAACACACTTCAGCAAATAAGCCCTTTTGAAAACCACCAATAAAATTCACAAAAATAAATATATCAAAGTAGGAGTAATTGCTAGTTATAAATAGTCATATAACGAATACTACTACAGTAATAACTCAAAAAATGGCTTAAGTCATTTAAGCCCTTTTGCCTTGTGAGTCGAGATATATACTTTTCTATACCGGACTCGCTTCGTTCTATGTGTTACAAACGTTTTCACAAAGTTAATTTACCCTGATCTTTTAGGTTTAGGGTATAAAAATGAGCTCTTTTTTGGTTACAATAAAAATTTTTAGCTTTTTTAAGCTTATTTTTTTATCAGTTTTTTCTACACTAAGGGAAAAAGTTATGTAGTCAGTACAGAGACAGCTATGTAAAATCTATGCACTTCAACTTGTATGAGAACGAAACAAGAGCAGTATTTACTGAGTAAAGGGAGCGTGTACTGACTACATATCAATTTATTCACTTTTTAAAATGAATAAAAAATGTATTCAATACATCATGTTATGTGTTGAATACATAGCAGACTTCAATAGATACAAGCAACGTGTACTCAATCAACGTGTTATGTAATTTTTTACAAAAACTTTACTCAATACATAAAATATAGACTCAGTACACGTCCCTCTTATACGATTGAAGTGACACATTTATTCAGTACATAACATATGGACTCAGTACACGTATCTCTTGCACTTTGGCACACGATTTTGCTGTTTTATGACATTCGTTTCTTGATTTTCAAATAAGCAACACCTCTAAAGCCTCTAGAAAATCAGAGCGGGAATGAGTTCATCCACTGTACTCTAGAACAAAAGCGATGATTGGATAAGAATTAAATGGCTGGGTTTCTATAAGTAATTGCCAATTGTTTTGTGAAATCTAGTCATTTCTTTATAAAATTATTTATTGCATTTGTTGAGAGGGTGCTTTAGACACAGGCATGAATTGTGTATATATTCAATACAAAAACAAAAAATTTATAATGAATACATTATGCATGTACTCATTGCATAAAATTATGTTTTTAACATATGTAATGAGTAAATGATGTATGTACTCATTATATAAATGTATGCACTAAAAATATGTAATGAGTAAATTATGTATGTACTGAGTCAATAATTTATGTAATACGTACATAAGATCTTTACTCATTACATAAAATTATTTGTAACAGTTTGCGTTGAGTACATAAAATCTTTATTGACTACATAACCGCTTGAAAGCATTATGTAGTCAATAAAGATTTCAACATGTACTCAATACATGAAAAATGTAAAATTTTTGTGTGCAGAAAACTATGCGATGAGTACATAAATTTATGTATTTAGTCCATAGGTTTTTCCCTCTGTGTAGCTCTTTTTCTTATCAGTTTTAGCTAAAACCTTTAAAAAGTTCTGGCAACACTGGTTGTTGGTATATTTATTACTTAAGACTTCGGTTTGTATATATAATATAATAATATAATAATATAATATAATATAATATAATATAATAATATAATAATAATATATATAATATAATTAGGTTTTCGTGAGTCATATTTATTTCTATTGAAAAAACTCTCTAAATCAGATGGTGATTCGAAGCCTGTTCTACTGATATTCGTTGGAAGGCATGCTGGACAATAATTTAGGACAACGATGAATTAATTCTTGAAAGACCTTCGAAACCGGTATATATAGTTTAGTTTTTCTTTTCCCGGGAGACTATCATGTGCCCTTCGCTGGGCCTTCGGGAGGTTACGTGCTGGCTGTGGTATAGCTCAATGCCACGAGCAAGATAATAAGTCATTGTGGCATTGCGCTAAGGCTGATATATCCATGCTGGCATATTCAATATGAAAAATATATTTTAGATCGCTCTCGCTTTATATTGAAAATAATTAATAATAATATTCAATTATAATTAATCGACCCAATTGAACGAATACTTGTCGATTGTTTGAAGGACATCAGGTTTGCTATTGGGCATTGATAACAAATTAATTGATAGTTATTTTCATAAAACAGCTGAATCATGGGTTAAGTAAAATTGCGCTTACACGGCAGGCATACTGAAATAAGAAATACTGACTATAAACACTTATGGTCTTCTGTCAGTATTTCGATTTGTGCAAAAATTATTTAAGCTGGAAGATTGCGAAATAATTAAAAGAGTTATTCTGGCATAATTTTAATAAACTGTTTTTTTAGAGTTGGTTTTCTAAATATTAAATTTTTTGTTGTTGTTCCTTTACTCTTCTGAAAAATTTCTAGAAACAATTTTTTTGTTCATCATATTTTAACAATAATTTTTTTTTGATTTTAGGATTAACTCTCTGGATTAAAAAATTATGACATTTCAAGTAACAGTTTGAGAGGTAAGTTTCAGCGAAACAATAATTTAAAGACAAAAATATCGGCCATATTTTATGATACAGAAATATAATTAAAACTAGCTGAATATCCTTTCTTTGCACAGATTCGAAAGTGCCTTAATTGGTAGGAATTAAAATAGCTTTAATGATTTCTTATGTTTTTAATTTCTTTTTAACACACTCTACTTTAATGTTTTTATTTAATACTCATATCATATTTTCAATCGAACAAAATATCAGCTGATATTTTTTGAATATTTAGTTTCATACAAATTTTTTTTTCGAAGCGAATGATTATTTCTCATAAATCATCAATATGGAAAGCTTTTGGGAGAAATAAAAACAAAAATACAAATTAAACAAGTAAAGAAAGTCTAAAGTCGGTCTAGGCCGACTATGAAATACCCTAAACCCACTTTTCAAAAATAAAAAAAAAATTTATTGTAAATGGGCGTGTCCGTGGGCGGATGAAGTCCATTTTTCCAAACCATCTTTGTCTTGTCATAAAAAACATACGTGCTAAATTTTAGCTCTGTAGGTTAAACGCATGCTTATTTATTGCGTTTTAAATTTTTGGGTTGTATGGGAGGTAGGCGTGTCCGTGATCGAATGACGTCCATTTTCCGAATACATATTTATGTTGGTATGAAACACATACATATCAAATTTTATTGTTGTAGGCTAATTATGAGCTGAGCTATGCAGTTTTCAATTTTCGCGTTGTATGGGAAGTAGGCGTGTCCGTGGGCGGACGATGTCCATTTTTCAAAACCATCTTTTTTTTGTTATAAAAAACATACGTGCCAAATTTTAGCTCTGTAGCTTAAACAGAGGCTTATTTATTGCGTTTTCAATTTTTGGGTTGTATGGGAGGTGGGCGTGTCCGTGAGCGGATGACGTCCATTTTTCGAAAACATCTTTGTGTTTGTATAAGACACACACATACCAAATTTTATTGTTGTAGACTTATTATGAGCTGAGTTATGCAGTTTTAAATTTTTGCATTGTATGGGAGGTAGGCGTGTCCGTGATCGAATGACGTCCATTTTCCGAATACATATTTATGTTGGTATGAAACACATAAATATCAAATTTTATTGTTGTAGGCTAATTATGAGCTGAGCTATGCAGTTTTCAATTTTCGCGTTGTATGGGAAGTAAGCGTGTCCGTGGGCGGACGATGTCCATTTTTCAAAACCATCTTTTTTTTGTTATAAAAAACATACGTGCCAAATTTTAGCTCTGTAGCTTAAACAGAGGCTTATTTATTGCGTTTTCAATTTTTGGGTTGTATGGGAGGTGGGCGTGTCCGTGAGCGGATGACGTCCATTTTTCGAAGACATCTTTGTGTTTGTATAAGACACACACATACCAAATTTTATTGTTGTAGGCTTATTATAAGCTGAGTTATGCAGTTTTAAATTTTTGCATTGTATGGGAGGTAGGCGTGTCCGTGGGCGGATTCCAAAAATATTCAATAGTGCAGATCCTTGGGTACATGTGACCATGTGTACCAAGTTTCATCCAATTATCTCAACTCCTTCTTCTTATCCTGTGTATACGGACAACACACAGACGGACGGACGGACGGACGGACGGACGGACGGACATAGATAGCTCGACTCACGTGGTGACGCTGATCAAGAATATATATACTTTTCTATACCGGACTCGCTTCGTTCTATGCGTTACAAACGTTTGCACAAAGTTAATATACCCTGACCTTTCAGGTTTAGGGTATAAAAATTACAAAAAAAAGAACACTCTGCATCAGCATATATATATATACATTAAGGTGCCTCGACTTGTATGAAGAAAAAAAAGTTCCATTTGTACCCATTTTAAAATTAACCTTGATGTATTCTATGATCAGTGAGCTAAACCATTTTGAAAAACCTCCATAAATCATGTTTTCCGCATTTATACTGGCTAGTGTAATAGATGTAAATAAATAAACTGTCTCAAATTGCAGGCCTGAAAAAGTTCTTTCAAACTGCATCAAAAATTTGTATAAATTTGCAATTGGATTAAAGATAATGATGTTTTTCATGATTTTTTCTTAATTTTTTTAGATGATTTTCAAAAATTCTCATTGAAACAAACGCTTGAAATAAAAAAAATACAGTGTTTTGGATTTTGAAAATTTTATTTTCAGGTAAACTGCACACAAATGGAGAAATAAAATAAGAGCCACACTTTATTAAACAAAGAAAAATGTACAAAATATATGACAGACGTGCATACCTTTCCAACGATATCTTGATAACGGCGATCGTATAAGAAATAATAAAGTTATTTGAATTTTTGTGAAAATAATCTAAAAAAAATGCATGAAAACATCATTTTACTTAACCCAATTGCAAATATTTTCAAATTTTGATGCAGATTGAACGAACTTTTTCAGGCCTATAATTTAAGACAGTTTATTTGTTTACAACTATTACACTAGTTAATATATATACGGAAAACAGGATTTTTGGAGGTTTTTGCAAAATTGTTCAGCTCACTGACGGATTTCGGCATAGCCAAAATATTTTGGGAATAATCATAATATACATCAAGGTTCATTTTAGGATGGGTAAAAATGAAACTTTTTTTTTCAAGGCACCTTAATATACATATATATATATATGTATATTGGCAACACAAGACTTATTTAAACTTTATAAAATCAAAACAAAAATTGTATATAAATCAATAATTCCTAGAAACTGATAATCGTTTTGTTAATAAATCTTCATCGTACTGGGCTACCAATCAAAGAGTTATAAAAGCATATTTTTAATTAACTTGGCAGCACTTCATTAAACTAAAAGAAACAAATTGAAGATTAAACATCATAAAAAAAATACCGACAAACTACCTGATGCGGTTAAAACCGAGCAGAGGGCGCTTAAGTATTAATAATAATACGAATTTTATGGCCAACATTAAACGCCCGAGTTAATTACCAATAAAAAAAAAAAACTCAAATTAAAACCGCAGACAAGGCAAAAACGGCTGTGTTCGACTGTGAAGACTGTTAGGCAGATCATTAAAACTAAACAAAATTGAGTATATTTTGCAGAATTTGATTTATTCACTTTTGATTGTAGCAATTAGAAAACAAGATAATCAAAAATGGATTTAAAAGCCATAAAAATTAGATCTGATTTTACAAACAATTCATTAAGTGTTTAGTTTTTTAATTATTATTCGATTAAGTTGAAATTTTGCGTAAAATTTCGCAATTTTCTCACGCTAAACTGCAGCCACACCCTTCTTGTATGCCATGTGTTAAGCCATCTAGTACTCTGGAAACGAGAGTACTTTCTTCCTTCTAGAGAGCATACAATGGCTGCGTCTCATTTTATTAAAAAAAAAAAATACTGAATTCATAACTAGAAATGCGTGTTTTCTGACATAATTTTTCCGCTACACGCTAGAGAGAGTCTTTTTGACCTTTTGTATTGCGTTTTAGTTTCTTATCAGTTGCTTATGAAGATTGTTACCTACATGGAAATATTTTAATGTCTCTTCCTACTACCTGTTTAAAATTTTAACCTTTTCCTCAGATGTTCTCAATGAGAGCGTCCGTCTGTCCTACACACTAAATCAAATAAAAGAAAACTAAAAAGAAGACCAAAAATCAGTTCAAAAACTTATTTCATTTAATAAGTAGAGAAACAACAACAACAACAACAACTGCAAAGTATACCAATTCACCACCATTCACTACATTACAACAAACAACTACAACTTTGTACCAAATCAAATATGGCCGAAATACAACTCTCTGCTTATTAATGCGCACTCAGCTGCAGCCATTATTATTGTAACCATAGCAACGAAGTATGATTTTTGGCTCTTCTTATTCTACTCATTCTGTTCGTTGACATGAACCGAAAATGTTGCTATGCTCTGACAAAGCTGCGCCAAGAATATAACCCGACTTCAACTCTGAGTCGATGACGTCTGAATAGTTTTGTTGTCAAGCGTGCGAGTTCAACGGCTTCGGTTTCGTTTATTCATGTTTGTCAGATTATTGTTTGTTGTTGTTGTTGTCGTTATCGAGCTCAAGCCCGTTTCCCCTAATGCTAAGCAAAATTACAACACTAACATAGCAGTTTTAAAGTGTAAAACTCAAGCGCACCTTTATACATAGCAACAACAACAACTAACAACAGTCGTCGTCTTTAACCAGTACGTCTGTTTAGAGCGATTGCCAAAAATTCCATCTTCTATTCCAATTAGATTTTTTACCCAATAGAGCACAACGACATGCGTCTGAGGCACTAAGCATCTAAGGGTGTAGTTATAGAAATATTAAGTCTCTGGTTGTAGAAATATTTCAATGTCTCTAATAATGATAAGTATTTTGCTTTACTTATTTATTATTAAAAATTTATTGAAAATGAAGATATTTTCCTATATATTGATAAAAATTTCACTATGCGAAGTATTTTCTTCAATAAAAACAAATCCTTTCTCAAAAATAAAGAAGTCTTCTTCTCTAAACTCGATATATTTTTATATATTTCTCTTTTCCATGGAAGCTTTTTATCATTTTTAGAGTATTTTAAGGATCACATTTAGAGAAAAGCATTCTCTGGAGCAAATTCTATACCAATTTTTTCTAAATATGATGCCTTTTTTATCATATTCCGAGAAACTTTTTTCTAAATGTAGGAAAGTTACAGCCTGATAAGCTTAAAATGTGTGCCATTTTATCTAGTGAGCTTTAGTGCCACGACCAATTAAGTTTTCGTTTAATTAGTAACCTTTTCTACTTGCCTCTTTCCGATCCAATTATTTTGGCCATTTTGCATACACATTTTGTTGTATGTACCGTCAATTTTTTTGTGACTCGCTATATGTCGCTATATGTCTGATATTTTAGAATATATATTCTCTATGAACGATGGGTATTAAAGGCTGTAGGTATATCCTCAAGTGTAACCTCAAAACGTTGCATGTGCTTGAAAAACTTTGTAAGAACGACCCAAAACGCGCAGTAAAAAGTCATTCTACGTAAAAAAACATTGGCTACCTCGAAATGTTTGTACACAATTGACTGCAACTAAACAAAAATGTTGGCACGTAAAAAACAAACATGTATCGACTCTGATCTCCTTTCTAATGTTTTCTTTCTTTTACATTTATTTACTCTTGAAGGTTTGCTATTTACTCTTGAAGTTTTGCCATTGTCTGCAGAAAAGTGAAGGCCGTTTAGAAAAGTTATATTTTTATTGAAAAAACTGTTTGTGCCACATGAAGATTCCAACCCGGGTCTGGCAATATTCGTTGCCTCTTAAGAAACTTAGCACGCACGGCCACGGTCAAATAGTAGCGGTCTCAAGAGAATATAATATATCAACAGTGGTCGACAAAACTCTACGTACGACGCCTTTTTCTTAAATTTAACAAATTCTATAGGTTAAGAAAAAAAAGTAATAATGCTGGTTTGTTTTAAATTTTATTATGGCATAACAAAAAGTAAAGTATAATACTCCAATATTATATTTGTGTTATTCTTGCAATTTATTGCATTTTGGAATTTTAAAAAGTGTACCATCAGAGAAATGGCTCCACGCAAAGAAATTTCTGCGAATGTGCAAAAATTAGTTATTAAACAAAAAAATGAGAATAAATCATTTGGCAAAATAGCAAAATTATAATGTTAATGCAAATCAACGGTGCACACCATATTTAATAACTTTAAAAAATCAAGTTCGGTCGAGAGTAAGCCTCGCACTGGTCGTCCGAAGAAGCTGGGCCGTAAGGACGTTTCATTCATTCGCTAAGAAGTGGGCCGAAATCCCAAAGTTTATGCCACTAAATTGGCCCCAGACATAGCTGAGAGATCCAAAATTGTTGTTCACCCATGCATAGTAACAAGGACCGTCAATATTGAAGGATTTCACAGCAGAACTGCTCGCAAAAAGCCCCTCATAAACGGCAAACTTCGCTTGTAGCTCGCAGAAAAGCATATAAATAAAGGAATTGACTTCTGGGGTGGTGTACTTTTTACGGATGAGTTCAAATACAACATATTTGGACATGACAGGAAAGCCAAAGTTTGGAGAAAACCGAACACTGTTTTGAATCCCAAGCATCTATGCCGACTTTAAAGCATGGTAATGGCAGTGTTATGGTCTGGAGAGGAGTTGCAGCCTCAGGCATAAGAAATCTGGTATTTGTTAAGGTATTATGGATCGCTTTCAATATAAGCCCTAGTTATGCCTAGCAACGAGCTGGATCTTCCAACAGGACAATGATCCTAAGCATTCGTCGCAGGTAATGAAGGACTTACAGCAGTATTATGCTCCACGCCAGCTGTATTCACCTTCATAAAGCTCTAACTTGAACATAATAGAACACGTGTGTGAGTGGTTCTCTAACTCTAAAAGAGAAGATGCAAGAGGAGTGGTAAAAAATAACGCCGAAAAAGCTCAAAAATTTAGTAGCCTTGATGCCCAGACCGTTGCAAGCGGTCATCGATGCTGGTGGTGGCCCTGCAAAATATTAAATTTTGTTATTTAGTTTTATTTTTTCATAATATTTTTAATTTTTGAAATTCATTAGTACAGTGTTGTTAACGCAATCCTGCATCATTACTTTTTTTTCAAATGGTAAATGTAAGAAAAAGCGGTCGTACGTAGAGTTTTATCGGCCACTGTAAATGTGAACGTATTAGGATAGTTTTTCAAAAAACTTTATTTTATTCCAACTATATTTTCTAAATCTGCTTAGATCGAAGCTTTGAACTGGCCAACTCAGAAAGCATAGATTTTGAAACAATTAAACAATGCTTGAGGACATTCCAATTATTATCATTTATCATGCTAAGTCATTTTAAGGTCACCAAGTTGACTGAGTTATCATATTTAAAAAAAAAAGTTACCAAATTTATTGTATTCTATTCTGCTCTGAAATCAACTTTCACTCAACTCGCCACTCGGAGAATACAATTTTTAACGTGAATTCCGATTTAAGTTTGGTGGAGCATGGATAAAAAGTGAAATTCAAAATAACGAAAAAGTCATTGTAAACTATATGTTCCTCAAAGGTTTCCAAATGGATATGTAAAAATCTAATATAAGAACATTTCCAACAAACGTGACATGTTTGATTGCAATAAACTTCGTTTGCATGAAGAAACGTCAATCGTTGGAACGTTCTATTCAAACACGTGGGCTATTCAAAAGTCATGTCAGTTTAATAAAATGAAGCCAAACGTTGAGGTTTTTGAATTTAGCCTGTTTTTGTTTGAACGTCATTTTCGTTTAAAAACTAAACTTTTAAAATTTGAACGAAAAAACATTTGATTAAAAAATAATTTTAAATACACTTCATAAAATTTCCATGTAAATCAAATGCATCCAAATGTATCCCTAAAACTTAATTTTTTTGTTGAAAAGGACTCTTTTCTACAATAAAAGTTCATATGTTGATAATATAATTGAATGTTATATACAGTCGAATTTGGATTTAGTGAAGTAATTTTTGAAAGGCCTCTTCATTGTTTTCAGATTGTTCACATAATCGAGATTGACTTTCTACAAATAATTGAATTATTTGCTTAAAACTGGCTTCTTTATTCCAAAACACATAAAACCACTTCAAGAAATCATTTAACAAGAAATCACATTGATTAAAAATTTTTTGAAATTAGTGGCTTTTTGCGCTTAATAATCGACTAGTGGACGAAAACTTTTCAGCCCTGAGAAAAAAGCATACTAAATTCAAAGAAAATTGACTTTTTTTACAATTTTTTTGTACTTTTTTAAGCGCCAAGGATTTTTTTTTCTTTTCAAATGGAAATTTTTTTTTTTTAGTAAAAATTAAATTAATTTTGAAGCAAAAAGGAGCATTTTAGAAAACAAAATAAAGTTTATAAAAAAAAAAATATTTTTGCGACAAAACTAAAAATTTGTATAATAAAGAAATACATTTTATAAACAAAAGGAACATTCATTCAAACGAAAAATTTTACTTTCAAATCGAAATATAATTTTTGTTGAAAAAAAAAAAAAAAACGGAATAATTTCAAGTTAAAAAACAAAAAATTCTAATTAGAAAACAAAATTTTGTAACAAAATTCAACATTTTTAAAACAGAAAGGAAGAAATTATAAAAATAAAGGCTTTAGATTTGAATAAAGAAATAAAGTTTTGTTTTTGGTCACTTTTTGTTAATTTTTTTTATCATATTCATAAATATTACAAATATATCAAATAAAATCCAATTCCAATCTTAAAAAGATTTTTATTTAATATGTTTTTAATTACAAAAAAATTATTAAATTATTAGATATTAGAAAAGTAGTAAACTTGATTTATTTCTTCTACCAACTCATGTAGGGTAGAAATAAAATAGAATCAAGTCAGACTTATGATTCGTTTTTCAGAAGCAAGTCGTGACTTGTAAGTTAGAAACAATTCAAGTTTTTACAAGTCAAGTGTTATCACTTTTGTCAAGTTACTTGATTTTAATTTTACTTGTTGCAGATCTATGATGTCTATATATTCTAATAGACAACTTTCAATTAAAAAAACATTTATTGATGATTTTATTTCATTCTTAGTCTTTAATATTTTACAAATGTCCGTACAAAATTTTGAAATTATTTTGGCATAGAGAGTAACTTTTAACAGGGCATGAAGTTTGAGATGAGGTCTTTTGGAGATAAAATTCCATCAGTTTTTAATATGCTTGTATTAATTTTGTTAATAGAGTTCGAAAATAAAAAATATTTAATAATAAAATTCTTTTAGTTTGCGTTTCACACATAATCACAAAATACCAAGTAAAATATTTTTGGAACGTAACTAACCAAAAATATTACCTTATAATATTTTATATAATATATATAATAATAATATATATAATATACAGTGGAATTCGGTTATAGCGACCCTGAAGGGACCGGATTATTTCGTCGTTATAACCGAATGTCGTTATATGCGAACATAATTTTTTTTGTTGTTTTTTATTAATTTAATTAATTTATTATACAGAAAATTAATTCCAATTATTAATATTAAAAGCTTAAACATAAAATTTAGTGGAAATACATACAAAGACGATATACGTTATTGAAGTATGTTTATGAATAAAATAATAACGTATCAATATGTAATAAACTTATATTTGCTTTAAATAATCTGTATTATTGACTTGGCGTAAGTTGCTCTTTGCAGTGTAAATCCGCTCTGACTTCCGTTCAAGTTCAAAAAAGGTATTCAAGAGACAAATTTTCAACACCTTAACCGAATAAAGCAAACCTACAAAAACTTTAAAACTAATGTATACCTTGTCTGTAATAAATACAAACAAACCACACAAACAAATTGGCCATTTCAGCCCTTAAAAGGACTTTGACCAAGCTTCTTATGATCAAATGTGTTGTGCGAATTATTAAATGTTTTCACACAATTGACCAAGAACTGGTCCTACATCTCTTATGCTGACTCCGATAGGCTAATGTTCATATTCTCAATAAGCTTTACATGGCATTAGTTACTCTCTGAGGTTTGCCATTGTCTGAAGAGAGGTGGTGACCGATCAGAAACATTTTTTTATTGAAACAACTTTTCGCCGCGACTTGGGATCGAATACGGGCTCCGAGTATGCTAAGCCACACACTAAACCTGCATGCCACGGGCGCCACATACTGTAATAAATACAAACCTTTTAAAAGAAAATAAAGCATTAAATGCCGCTCTGGATGGAGGAATTTGATCCTCTAATGCAATCTAAGTGTGAATTTATTTTATAATGGTTATTTTGGTTTCATAAAGCGAGAATTTCAAATATCTAGTTACATTTTGCTTTTGACATGCATTCGTCGTCGCTATATGTGAAAATATTTTACCATATTTTATGAAAACTGCGTCGCTTTATGCGAACTCGTCGTTATATCCGACGACGTTAAAAGCGAACTCAGTTTCTAAGGAATAATCAATTAAAATGTGCGGACTTCAAGAATACGACGTTATAACCGAAATGTTGTTATAACCGAGGTCGTTATAAGTGAATTCCACTGTATTATTATATACTAGTTCTTTCCCGTCAAAAATGACGGGCCCGTTTTCACTTATTCGATTTTAAATTATTCAAATAATAAATTTTAGTTCCAAATACTTATAAAATACATCAAAGTAAAAACGGAAATTATAGTAGGCACGGCGAAATATGTTTATAAATTTTTTGTAAAACTGAAACCATAGTACAACAAATAAGGTAGCCGCAGGGCTGAGAGCCGAAAGTCAGAACTGTCAAAAAAATGCCGAACGAAATAGAGCAACAAAACGAGACATCAAATTATTTGTATTGAATTTGACAATTCTGACTCTGAGCGAGAGAGGAGTGATAGCCCTGCAGCTACCTTGTTTATTGTACTATGACTGAAACTTTCAAAGTGAAAAAAAAAATATAAAGTTTTTGAGGTTTCAATAAATCAGAAACAGAAAATGCCTAAAAATATGCTCTGAAATTTAAAAAAAATAAAGCGTTCCGCACTCACATATTTGATATAAAAATATTCAAGTAACAGGTAAATTTTAGTTCTAAATGTTTATAAAATGCCTAAAAGTAAAAACGAAAACCATAGTAGTAACGTTGAAATGCGTTTAAAAATTTTTAGTAAAACGGAAACTTTCAAAATGAAAAAAAAAAATTTTTTAAGTTTTTGAAGTTTCAATAAATCACAAAACAGAAAATGCCTAAAAATATGCTGTGAAATTTAAAAAAAAAATCAAGCTTTCCGCACTCACATTTTACGGAATTATGTTATAGTAATAATAATAATATAATATTAAAAAAGGTTATATATAATATAAACTTTTTTCTGAGTTGGTAAATCGTTATTGATGGCAGCACTTGATATTTGATTACAGAATTTTCATTTTTGTTTTTATATAAATCAAATTTATATTATGAAACGAGAAGAATTCATAAAATTATAAACATTTTTAATAACACAATTATAAGAAATTTTCAAACTTAGAAATTTTTACTTTTGAATTAAAATTCTTCATTTCTTCAAACAAATGTAAATATTTTTGTTTCAAAATAACCCAACCAACAAAATGATTCACTTATGATATCTTTTATGAATCACTTTTTCGTACATTTCATTCAATAGCAATTATCATGAACAAATCACTTATAATATCGTGAACGAGAGAAATTCCTCCTTCGTTCAAACCGACAAAATTTGTTCATGAACGAGTCACCAAAGCATAAAAAATTAATTCGTTAACGAATCTTCATATTTAAAAGAAGCAATTCGTTAACGAATCGAAAATTTTTCAAGAAGCAATTCATTAACAAATCGTCAAATTTAAAAGAAGCAATTGTTTAACGAATCACCAAAGTTAAAAAAAAAATTAAAAAATCTGGAAGTTTTACACATATTATATGTGTCATTTATTTGAACATTTATTCATTTTTTTGTACATATTGCACATTCGAACATTTATTTAATATTTGAAAAGGTTTTTATTTTTTGTAGTTCTATCTTTCACGTATAGAAAAAATTTCTTGAACATTTCGTTCACAATAATGAAAGTGAAAAATTCATAGAATTAATGAATACACATTTTCTGGTGAAATTCATAATTAAATTCAAGTTGAAGTTTAATAAAATCTTGAATAAAATTTAATAAAATTTGTATTATTTATTTTCACCTACAAATATATCCAGACAACCTCTGATTAAGTTAAAACCAAACTATTCGAAAATAATACGAAATGCTATTTACAAGCGATTCGTCAACGAATCATCCCTCGCCACAATGTTTATTGGGAAATTTTCCTTAATACTAAAGAATCTTCAGATTTCAAAATAAAAACTTGTGTTCTTTGATTTTAAAGTTGAACTTACTTCTGAGTAAGTGTTTGTATAAGAGATGGGCGCTTTTCACGAATTTTGACATGACACAACGTGTCACGACGAATCACGTCGCGATCGTGAGCGAACCAATAAAACAATCACGAAAAATTCGTGATCGTGCGGAATAAAATTTTTCTCGTTAGCGTGCGTGACTTAAATTTATTCGTGTCACGACTTGTGTACCAAAATTTTTCAAACCTGTGCTAAATTTCACAATGATGTTTTCTTACGCTTTTGCAACCAATTGCATACAAAATGCAACACAGACCACTTCTAAAGAAGCCAAAACAACTAAATTTGCTCTCTTTTCTTATTTTGCGAAACGTCAGCGACAACTGGAAGCAATTTTGGTAATTTTAAATACAAATAAGCTGAGAAATTTTATCAATTTTCTTTTTATAGTGCTGTATCTACTTCTGTGTTGCTTCTGCTCCTTCCTGTATGCTGGTTTTACCAGAGGTACTCTAAAAACACTTTTAATAAAAGCTTATGTGTATTCTTCTTCCTATCAAACGTATTCGTGAGAATTTGTGAGATCAGCATCGTGATCGTGCGTGATCGTGATCAAAAACTGATTTTTAAGCGTCAGTGTGCGTGATTAGAATAAATCACATCGTGCTCGTGCGTGGTTGTGATCCAAAAAATTATTTTAGATCGTGAGCGTGCGTGATGAGAAGAAATCACATCGTGAGTGTGAGTGATCGTGAGTAAAAATCACTCACGCGCCCATCTCTAGTTTATACATCAGAAAAATCTCATGCATTACCTTCAGCCAATGCAATGTATTTCGAAAATTTAAATATCATCAGAAATATTGGGAATCGGTGTTTCGGTCTCAGTATCATCACACTCTATATCGTCCATAATACCATTCTCAAATTAAATTGTTAACAAAACATGTACGATATCGAAAACAGAGTCATTTTTGGTTTCGACTTAAGATGACAATTAAAAAAATTTCGTATTTTTGTGCAATACTGTCACAAATCAAAATTAGTGTTTTCAGAAAAGATAATTTTTTATCTACAATTTACTTATGTCTGGGATAATTAATAATGGAATGTTTGATTATGTAATAATATAATTTAAAACTATGATTTTTTGTAACGGTAATGGATCTAATAAAGATAAAATCATTTTTCATGGTCATCTCAAAAATTCTAAATTTTCATTTGTGACAGTCTTGCACGATATGAACAAAAGGTATATAAAGTTAACTGTTAATTTCTCCTTTCGAATATTTTTCAAAATGTTTTTGTGTTTGTTGTGCCTATTTAATTCAATATTTCTGTGTAAAAATAAAAAAGTTGTTCACTATTTCGAGTGTTCGTTTTATCTTGATTCTACTCTACTATCTTATCTTTGAAAATCAGTTTATAAAATAATTTTTAAGTAAGGAGTGTTTTTTTTTTTTCAAGACTGCAGATTCCTCTTTTGTATAGGTTTTGGTAAATATGAGCATTAATTGATAAGAGAAGAATCTATGAACTCTGCGTTATTTTTGCTCAGGAGCTCTACTTTTCTTATATTGATCTCTCAAATCGTGATTCTGCCTTACAGCATTTTTTCACATAGTAGACATATTTACCATAAAATGAGACCAAGAGTAACTTATCTCCACAAAACATATTTAAGTCTTATATATTGCTTGAATTGCATGTGTATAAATTTTGAAATATTTCTGCTCGTAATATTGTACAAATAAATCCAATTATTTTGGGATTTTCTGGCAACATCATACAATTTTAGTAACTTAAGGAAAAAAATATATTTAAATTAAAAATTAAATATAATTATTTCAAAGCAAACACAGCAAAGAAAGGTATAAATAAACAAAAAATTTCTTGAATGAGTGCAACGTACAGCATGTAATATTTTTCCAATTAGAGGGCGCTTCGCTCTTGATGAATGATTTTGCGCACTGCAACGCATAGCTGTTACTATGTTGCAACAGATGGCGCTGCGCTCTTCAATGATGCTCGTAGTTGTATGTATGGCTGACTGTAAGGCGATGATTCCTTAAAAGAAATATTTTTATAACTTTAAACTAGTTTATAAAACTATATTATGCATTCATTTTTCAAATTTTTATATATTTTTTATTCATTTCTTATATGTGGAACATATATTTGTTTGCTATGATTAGAATAAAAAAAGGTGATTTTTATATGTTTTTTATTGGCTTATAAAAGAGCAATGAATTGAAGAAATTTTGCCTTTAATAACCGAGCTATTATTGCTAACTGATATTTGCATGTTAAAATAACACTTTTAAAAACACTTTAATGTAGATTTTAACAGTTATTATATATTAACTTTAATACGAAAATATATATATGAAATAATTTATATGAAATTAAATCGAAGCGCTTTATAGCGATTTAAAGATTTAAAACATGTTTGAAAATATCTGTTACTTCTCTTAATTCTTAACTCATGAGTACCACCTGTACTATTGCTGCTAATATTATTTTACTAAATTTGTTATAAACACGCCAGCGCTTATAACTCCAGATAAACAAAAAAAAAAATATATAAACTTTTCATTTATAACTACAAACAGCCATGCATGCAGATAAGAAATAGTATTTGAGCAACATTCACACCGTAACGCACTTCATATCAGTGTTTGCTGCTCGTTTTGCTTTGGCGAATGCTTTTTTATTTATTTTTTTTTTTTTTTTACTCTGTTCTTTTTGCCTCACTTTCTTCGTCCAACATGTTTCGGACAATAAAACTGAAATAAATTTCATCAAAATTTAATCAGACTTGATGTAATTCTTGCCGCTTCGTACTTGAATTGCACTTCTGAGATTTGTCGATTTGTCTGCAAAGTTTTTTCTTGCTTGAGTTGGTGTGAAAGGAAATGAAAGGGAATAAAAAAATTTTAAAAAAAAATGAATACTTGTTATGTTATTTTCGAGTTAATTGGATTATTAGATTGAATTTAATTATTTATGAGGTTAGTTTTGATCCTAAGTAGCATCTTTAAACAAGACGCACCTGGTTGTCTATGTCTGTAATGAATTCAAAATTTCAGGATACATTTTTGCTCCATGAAGTCGAGAGAGCTTCTAGAAATCAACAGAAAATCAAAAAATTTAAGCACTAATGAAAAAAATATTGCTCTATTATAATAAATCATTAAGATAATAATGATAATAATAAATAAGGTTTTGTTCAAAATTATTTAAACAACTACTCGCTTGCAATATTAGAACAGCAGAAAACGAGCATTTTGGGATTAAAAGTCTTAAAATTCATATCTTGGGCCCAAATAGATATTAAGAAGAAATATTTTTGCAATTTACCTTTCACTTATATGACTTTTCAGCTTTTGTTGTATAATCATCATCATTTTCAGAATCAGAATCATTATGATCAACAGACACCTGTTCATTCCAATCTATTTTGCTTTGTTAATGAAATATAGCAATAACATTTCATTTTTCACAAAAACAAAATTTTTCTTACTGACAGACAATGCGACGTCTATTAACGGGCTTTGGGGAAACTTCTGTTACACTTTTGAGTTTTTTAATAGGGGTACCTACTCGCTCCCCCTCCCATTTCCGAAATACAGCGTTCCTCAAATGGCACTGTGAACGATATCGTCCAACATAAGCGGCGCAAGGTTAAAATAATACCATCCTTCTAATCGACCAATTCTTGATACTAAAAGCATTTTCCGTACACAAATAGCTACAATGAGAGAAAATACCTTGACAGAAGCTTTTTTTTACTCTTACAAATAAAAGCTTTTGACAAGGTTTTTCTTTGAGTGTATGGATCCATGCGCCAGAATCTTGAAATCGATATCTGGGCTGGTTGTTAATTTAAAACAAATTTGTTTACTTTTGTGGCCTTCACAAAATGGAAAAAATTAAACAAAGAAATATGAGCTGAAAAATCCTTGAATTGAAGTTCAAGTGAAGAGTAAATATTTGAATATTTCTCATAAACTGGGACGATAAAAATTTAGAGCGCAGTAAAGTCTGTACATATATGTATATGTAGAAGTAGAAAACAAAGGAACGAATTTAAACGATTGCTGTTTGTTTAAAAGAATTATATTCTGCTCATTTTTCTGCTTTATGCGTAAAGATAAAAGCACAAGTGGTTTCTCTTTAATAAACAATATAAGGAAATGCATAGAAGTACCTATAAAAAAGTATAGAAAGTCTAACGTCGGTCTAGTCCGAATATTAAATATCCTTAAACTTCTTAATATACAAATAAAAATAAAAATACTAACACAAACAAATATAACTTCCCATTTTTGTTCAAAATTCATGAACTCTTTATAAAAAGATTTAACAAATGCGGGTGGTGGGCGTGTTTGTGGGTAGATGACGCTCATTTTTTCATTTTTCCAGATTACGCTCTATTAATTGGGATATGGAATGCTTCCATACCAAGTTATCTCTGTTGGTAAAATATGAACCTTTTTATAGAGTTTTAAATATTGTAGATTGTCACGTTCGGTTGTGGATCATACCGATTTTCTTGTGTATATCTAGTTTTGATATAAAATATTCACAAATTAAATTTTATTTCTGTATCTTAAATACAACTTTATATAACCAATTTTCGGTAGTATGGGGGACAAGCCTCTCTGTGGGCGGATTCCAACATACCCAATAGTGCAGATCCTTGGGTTCATGTGAAAATATGTACCAAGTTTCGTGCAACTATCTTAACTGCTTTTTTAATCCTGTGCTTACGAACAACATTCTGACGGACGGGCAGTACTAGATCGACCCACGAGGTGATGCTGATCAAGAATATATGCATTTTTCTGTAGAGGTCTCGCTTATTTCTAGGTGTTACAAACGTTAGTACAAAATTATTATACCGTGACCTTACAAGTTTAGGGTAAAATAAAAATAAGTTTAAAGGCAGAGTAAATTTACAACCATTTCCAAAGTTAAAGATTATGGATTTGGAGTATAGAATCATTTATTTCTTAGGCTAGTACTCTGTTCAATTTCCTGTGAAATTTTACTGAAATCAACATACAAAATATGATAGCTGTGAAATATGTGTGAAATTTTTCACAACAAGTTTGTCAAAGTCGTAGTCTGTTCCGCTGTGAAAAATACTCGCAACATTTCTCTCGAAACATTTTTTCACGACAATTTAATTGAACTGCCTATTTACTTTGAAGTGAAAAGTGACAGTTGTAAATTTTTTGCTTTTATAGTATTCGGTCTAGTAATCTGTTCGTTTGCGTGAAATTCCACTGACAACATATATTTTTTTGTTGCCTGCAAGTTCTGGCAAATGTTTTTTTTGGCGTCTAAATTGTAAAATTTGAAAAAGACATGCTTTACTCATCAAAATAGAGAAAGAGAAATACACAATACTTATCAATTTTTTTAAATTGTTGTGAAAAAATGTTGCAACAGAAATGTTGCGAGTATATTTCACAGCGGAACAGAGTACTACTTCAATGAACATGTTGTGAAAATTTCAACGAAATTTCGAGTGAAATTTCACATCAAACTAAACGGAGACCTAGCCTTTTACGTTAAAGATTATGATTTGATAAAAAATATAAAAATTTATGCATTTTGGTTTCCGTTAATTAAGTTGAACTTTATCGCCCACCACACGGAACAAAAAATTTGACAAAATTTTATATATTTTTTTAAAGTAGCAATACAAGCCCTACGGACAAAGCAGGGTCAATTGCCCTAAAGTTACCGGTACTGTGACAGTTCTTATTTAACATATCACAGGACAGGTTCGATATTACTCAGAACGGGAGCAATAGTTTTTAAATGTGTTTTGCTCTATTAATCTTATCGTTACCAATAGCTCAGTGGAAGTGCGCTAGACTGTCACGCGGTGGACGTGGGTTTGAATCCTGGCTGTGTTTAATAATAAAATTTAATAATTTAAATTCTAATTCTATTTCATTAACTGCTTAATCAAAAATAACCTTCAAAATAAATTTGCTTAACATCTTGAAAAATTTAATTTTTTATTTAAAAACCAAAAAAAAAAAATAAAAAAAAATTTTGTGATTTTGCCGGGGATTGAACCCAGGTCAGTCGAGTACTAAGCAGGAACGCCAACAAGCTCGACTAAACATAAATTTCCAAAACGTTGATTCAATTTCATTAACAACTTGCGTATAAGTGTACCGTGTTCTATAAATAGACCGGCTACTGATTAGGTCCGAAGGTATCTATGAGGTGTCAATTGACACCTGCCGATATATTTTTGAACCGGTTCTAGGATTGGTCCAAAGGTATCTAGCCGGTGTCAATTTACCCCTGTCAATGACAACACCATGTCAAAGGGACCGGTTGGTTTCATATGTTGGTGGTAGAATTGGGACCGGTCACTATAACTTTGGAACCTATCAAGTGATAGGTTCTGAACCGGTTCTTTTGTCCGTAGGGAGTCGTCAAGCCGCCGAAGTCAATACAAGCCGTATCGCTAAATATGACAAACAAAATATAGATATAAATGTATCCACCTTATTTAAACAAAAAATTTCGTCACTTAAGCAAATATAACTTTTTTGTTTGTGAATAAAAGTTAAAAACTTTTTCGCAAATGTATGGTAATTTGTTTAGTACTAGTAGAAGATGACAACACAGTTCAAAGACTTTAAGCGTAAATATAGTGCTTGTGAAGACCTTTTTAACGATAAAAATTTAATAATCGGACAACACATAACTGTGTTTTGGAAAAAAAACTGACTCCGATGTTTTTGCCACGGCCACAAAATAAAAATTTTTTCGCACTATCAAAATTTTCTCAACATACCTGTCTAAAAAGGCGGTACCATTGAAAACGTTTTTCGATACGGCTTCAACCTTTATCGGGCAATACAATATTTTAAGCCAAAACGTTTATTTTGCAATAGTCACTTTCTTATTATAAAAAGCAACTTTATTCAAAAATATTTATTAAGTGCTTTTAAGTCCTTTATTTAAAAATTATGCTTTTTTACAGAAATGTTACAAACGAAAATTTATCATATAAAAGCCGAATATCATATTTTTTCAATAAAACTCGGTAAAAACAACTTATTGTTACCCTACGGACAAAAGAACCGGTTCAGAACCTATCACGTAGTAACCGGTCCCAATTCTGGCACCAACATATGAAACCAACCGGTCCCTTTAACATGGCGTTGTCATTGACAGGGGTAAATTGACACCGGCTAGACACCTTTGGACCAATCCTAGAACCGGTTCAAAAATATATCGGCAGGTGTCAATTGACACCTCATAGATACCTTAGGACCTAATCAGTAGCCGGTCTATTTACAAAACATGTTACAGTTATACGCACGTTGATAATGAAATTTAATCAATGGTTTAGAAATTCATGTTTAGCCGAGCTTGCTGGCGTTCACGTTTAGTACTCGACTGACCTGGGTTCAATCCCTGGCAGAACCACAAAAATATTTTTTTTTTAAATTTAAAATAAATTTTTTTTTAATAAAAAATGAAATTCACAGCTTCTTTCAATGAGTTCAGCAAACTTATTTTGAAGGTTTTTTGATTAAACAGTTAAAGAAAAGAATTAGAATTTATATTATTAAATTTAAATTGTTGATATACATATGTAGTATACTTACACAGCCAGGAGTCGTACCCACGTCTACCGCGTGACAGTCCAACGCACTTCCACTGAGCTATTGGTAACGATAAAATAAATATAGCAAAACACATTTAAAAACGATTGGTCCCGTTCTGAGTTAAATCGAACCTGTCCTGTAATAGGTTAAATAAGAACTGCCAGAGGACCGGTCACTTTAGGGCAATTGACCCTGCTTTTGCCGTAGGGTAGTTACATACTTACCAACTCTATTTATAAAAAAAATTTATATAAAATATAAAAAAAACGTTTTTTACGATATCCAAACCTGCATTAATGTCTCAACTTAAACACGTGTTGCGTTGTCGCAAAATTTTAAGAACTGAACTTAAGGCGCGAAAAAAGCTAACATTAGGCTGCTGCGCTTCAGCTCATTACATTAAAGTTTAACAAAAATAGGGAAACGTTAGCTATTATAAGAGTTTGTAACAATACTGTCACATGGTCAGATAGAGTTATTGAACATACCCGAGCTTACAAACTATAATTTTTTTATTTTTAATATGAAGACAATTTTAAAATGGAGTTAAAAATTAAATATTCGAGTTTGGAACTCACTTTACATATGGTGTTTTGCTGGTAACATTTGATTGGCGTTATTTTATGTCCCTATTGACCGAGTCCCTAAAGTGACCGGTCCTGTGATAATTCTAATTCAACCTAGCGCAGGACAGTTTTTGAATCTGTTTTTCTTTATTTATCTTATCGTTTCTATATTTATCTATTCTATATTTATCTATTCTATATTTATCTAGCTCTGTGGAAGTGCGCTAGACTGTCACGTGGTGGACGTGGGTTTGTACCCTAAAAAAAACTTGACAATTTTTCAACCAAAAACAGCGCCATTTGCTATTTTTCTACTAAAATTGTTTCTTCGAGTTCATTCCATGACGGTTTTGATGCTGAAAAAAACCCTATTTTTGGTTTTTTTCCGATGTCCCGATGTCGATAAAAAATTAAAAAAATTTTTTTTTGTGTAATTTTTTACAAAAAAATTTATATATATTTAATTTTTCAAAATGATATATTGTTTTTTGTTCAACTTTAGGCATTTTAAAACATTAAAATTAACTTTTTTTGAAGGCGTCACGTCCCCTTACAATATATTTTTTTTTTTAAATAAAAAACGAAATTTACAATTTTTTTCAAGATTAATTAGACTTTATAATATGAAATTACAATTGTTGATACTAACACAGCCAGGATACGAACCTGGCCATCGAACCATCCTCCACGTGACAGTCTAGCGCACTTCCTCTGAGCTATTGGTAACGATAAGATAAATATAGAAAAACAGATTCAAAAACTATTGATCCCGTTCTGAGTTATACCGAACATGTCCTGTAATAGGATAAATAGGAACTGTCACAGGTCCGGTCACTTTAGGGCAAGTGACCCTGCTTTCGCCGTCGGGATATTATTCTGAAGGAAAATTTCACATGTGAAATTTTATTCTTAAAAAATTTTGTTTTAATAATTTTATTTTTTTTTTTTTTGTTATTTTCAATTTCTGCCTCTCTACAATTTTTATTTAAGTGTCACATCCTTTTTCGAACCCCTCCTAAGTACTTTATTGATCATATACTCAATAATAATTCAACCTTGCTCCGCACCAAATTTCTAGCCTACTTTCTTGATCGTGTTTTGTTATAATTCTGCCGACTCTTGTATCGTTTTCAGCACCCTAGTGTCAATATTGACTGAGATATAGTGTTTTTTCTAATAGTGACCATTTTATTACCCTAGTGTCGATATTATTCGATATTCATTTTTTCTAATATTGCCACACCCCTTTTCCGAATAGCGCTCACATTCTTGGCAGTAATTTGTCATACTCTTGCATACCTCTGTACTAAATTTTAGTATCCAATTATCAATAGAATTCGAGACATAGTATTTTTTAATAGTGTCACATCCCTTTTTGGAATAACGCCCATTTTTTGACAAAAATTTCATAACTGTGGCTACCGCTGCAGTAAATGTCTGTACTTTAGTGTCAATACTATTCGAGATAAAGTTATTGTATTATATTGCCACACCCCTTTTTTTAATAACGCCCACTTTCTTTAAAGCCAATTTTTATAATTGTGCCTACCTCTGTACTAAATTTCACTACTCTAGTCTCAATTTTATTCGAGAAACAGAGTTTTTCTTATTTTGCCACACCTTTTTTTTTAATAATGCCCACTTAAATGACCGTAATTTTTAATATTTCATAATTTTATTGTGAATTTTATTACCCACATGTGTCCATATTTACTAAAATACAGTATTTTTCTTATAACGACACTATCCTTTTTTTTAAGGGTACGACTTCAGTAGTAAGTTCGTACCGAGTTTCATTGATGTGTTACTTTTAGACGAAAGTAGGACAGAAAACTTAGTGTTCTTGAAAAAGTGCCACGTCCTTTGCGGGTAAGAGGGTGAAAAATACTTAACGAACTATTCTCATACCTAAAAAATGTACAAAAAAAAAAAATTTCATAAGAATCGGTCCAGACGTTTCGGAGGAGTTCAAACACTAACACAGCCCTACAGAAAAATGGACCAGATTTAGAATAGTACTGTACTAGTTCCAAAAAGAGCTAGTACTGATCCCACTACAATACCCTTTTGCATTGAACAAACTGACGCTTTTTACGGGTTGGTGTCATAGGAAAAGACAATTGTCCCTATAAACATTCGTTTTTCCCTATATCTGAACTAGTTCCATTATGAATAGTTCTAATCTGGTCCGTTTTTATACAGTCCCAAAGTGGTCCTTTGTAAGCCCTAGTATTTTTGCCTCACTGGGAACACGGGTGGGTACAATATAACTATTTAAATTTTTGTATATTGTCTTACTTGTATATTTACCATTTACCACTTTGCCATTTTCATCGCAAAAGTTAAAGAAGTTCCGAATCTAAATGGAAAAATGAGCCACAACACGTTTTGAGCGTATCTGTCTTCTGATTTTTTTTGTGTCTGCTGACATTAAAAACTAAGAATATAAAAATAAATTCAAACTGTTCTATGCTGAGCGGATATTGTACTAGTTCGCAACTAACTCCAATTTCAGTAGAAATAAACTAGTTGGTTTTCCAATTGCCTTCAAAATAACTGCTGGGAGTGACACAAGATTTTTATATATTAGATTAAAATTTATTTTATTGAAAAATGTATGCTTACTATTCTTGGTTTAAGCGATTAGATTCTATCTAATCGTAACACCTTAAATCTAGAATAAAACGGAATTGGTTTCTAGTTTTAGACAATAAAGAAAACTATTTGAATTTATGTTTTTAATTGTTTTTATTTTTTATTAATAATATAAAACTTATTTTCTTAGTACTTTCAATATATATCTATTTTCACCATGTTTCTTAGATATGTAATTTTATTCAAAGGAACCAATAAATTTAATTGACATAACCTCTCACTAAAGACTGTATTAATTATATTTATATACATATATATATATATATTAATGTATATACATATATTTTAAGCAGACAAACACACAAAAAAGTATACAATTTAGTTGCGAAACTATGTTATGCAAACACGTGGTGCTTTGCATAAATTATGTAAACAAGTTTCGAAGTAGTTGCAAAAAAAAAAAACATTAATTCAATACAATAGTTTGGGAATGATATATACAAAAAATTTATTATAAACTATTTTATTCAAACTTTAGTCTTAACATTTTGATCTTTGAAGTGATTTATTACAAACTTAAATATGTTACTAATCCATTGAACATCGGTTAAGCACTTCTAACTGCATGAATGTTAAGGTACTCAGGTCACAAAAAAGGCAATCTGGTTGCTAGAAAGACTGCGACAGTGAACTCAGCATGGTGTCCATTGCGTAAATTTTTACAATTTAATTTGTTTTATAAATAAGTTCATTGCAACACACATGTGTACTCATTCGGAGCATTAACTAACTCTTATTATTATCTTCTGTTATTAATGATTTATTAACAAATAATTTTTTAATCAAAATATAAATCATTAAAGAAATTTTATTTAATTAACACTCAAAAACAGTCTTAATAACAAAAAGTGGTTCGTGTCTAAAATAAAGTGATATTCATAATATTGAAAATACCAACTCTACTAAACACTTGCCGTCTTCATGAAGCTGATAATGATGATATTCGCAATAATGATGTCGATGACGATGTGGAGTTGCTGCTGGTTCCCACGGTGACTGTGTTTCCTCGTGTTACGTATACTGAAGGTATACCGGATAGGCTACACTCAGGATACATTCAGTATACGTATACGAAGTTGCACATAAAACAACAATTCAACAAAAAAAAAAACAAAAAAACAACAATTCACACAATTTTTGTAGTTCTTGTGTATGTGTTAATAAAATATCTTAGTGTGAACAACATAAATTTAATCCAAGTTGAAAATAGTTTCTAGCACTTCGAATGAACAGTCAACTGATTGAAGAACTTTTTTATAAATATTATTTTATATCACCAAAAACAATAACTGTTGATAACCATAATGATGATGATGATGATGATTTAGACGTTAAGGACGAGAGCGCCGTGTACGTAAATATAAGCGAGAACGTATTTAAGGATGCGTTGTTACTGCAACGAATGAGCAGCTGCTACTGAACGCTTAACTTGAATGAGATGAACGCACACAAACGAAGAAAATATGTGCTGCAAATGTAAACTCAAGCTAGTTGTTGTGAGTTCTTCTTGTCCTGCCTAAACGCCACTCTCACGTGTCCTTTGTTACTCTATTCTACGCTCGTTCGTTCATTCGTTCTTTCTACTTTCACTGGCTCTGTGCGCTAGAGCACGATAGTTGAAAAACACGTTGATGTTGTTGGTATGTTGGTACTAAGAGTGGTGGACACCATATCCGGAATTCCTTGTGGCAGACAGGATTCTCATTGTGTATGCTTTGTTGTTGCCGGCTTATATGGTGGTTGAATTAAATCGCGCGCACAAAGGACGTAATCAAGAATATAATAACAAAGCATAAAACGTAAAATTAAACGAGCAACAGCAGCAACAAAGAATGGCTAGGAATATCCGCTTCCTAGTGGCAAGATTCGCTGTCTCCATGACTGTGTTAGTGTGTATGTGTGCAAGTAATCATACTGCTATTGCCACTGCTCGTACTGTCGAGATGTTGCGCGCGGGTGTAATCAAACGACAGACGCCATAATCTAACCACTTGTTCCTCAAAGAAAAGAAAAATAAAAAGCTCACGGCTGCTTTTAACTGCGCCAACATACAGTGCTGCAGTTGTTGCGCTGTTCTTGGGGTGGACTAGCTGGCATCTTTAAACGTACAGGTGAATATTCTGCTATTTCCGCTTTTGGCAAAAATGGTGTGATGGTCTGCTGGCGCACGTAGCAGCCATATAGTTTTCTCAATTTGCCTGTGATTCCGTCAGCTTGTAAGTGTATCCAGCTTCTGTGATTATCTGTGAAGTGAGAACCTGCCGTAAAATGTATAGCAGTCAGAAAGCAGAACAGAGGAAGAAGAATAATAAAAGAGAGAAAATTTTAATAAATTTTAAATAAAGTTTCATTAGATATTGAAAAGCATGATGCTTTTGTTAAGGTTATGATTCTAAATTAATTTGCGGCTAAATTGATGTGGTAGTTATTCTTGTAGCAATATGACGCAAAGGTACCATTGAGCTTCTGTATAATTTGTGGTACTGTTTTTTTGTCGAAAAGAAATTTATGGTATTAATTGTTAAAGTTTGCATATTATTTATAATAAGAACAATACAATTTATTTAAATTTTGCAATATAAATAAAAATAATAATTAACATTTTCGACAACAAAAAAACTTTACATAACCATAACCTAACCATAAGGAACCTTAATGTTTCAACAACTCAATTTTGTGGATTTTTTTTCGAAGTGATATGATTTTAATTTTGATGAAGAACAGAAAAGAATTCGTTTGAAATAGCGAGCAAAACAGTTTAAGTAACAGCATAAATTTTTAAGGCAGATTTCTTCGCTCTCAGTAAGGGTGAGTTCAGTTATTGAAAACTATAAACATGAAAAATATAAAATTTTTGACTTCAATTCGTAATTGCAATATTATTCGAAAAGCCTCTAACGAGATGGGCAAATACTGACTTTTTTAAATACACTCAGAAAAAAGTGTCTCGGAATATGATAAAAAAGACATCATATTTAGAGAAAAATGGTATAGACTTTGCTCCAGAGAATGCTATTCTCTAATTGCGATACTAAAAATTCTCTAAAAATGATGAAAAGCTACCATGAAATAGAAAAATATATCATTTTTAGAGAAAAATACTTTTTTTTTTGAGAAAATATTTGTTTTTATTGAAGAAAATACTTCTCATAGTGAATTTTTTATCAAAATATAAGAAAAGTTTTTCATTTTCAATAAAATTTCTCTATAAATGAGAAATTTTTTGTGCGAGAAAAATACTTATCATTATTAGAGACATTGAAATGTTTCCATTTCCTAGAAGTAAAGAAATATTTCTACGAAAAGTTTCACTACGTCTCATAGTGAAAGTTTATTCTAATTGAAGAAAATTTTATTTGAAAAAGAGAAAAATGCTATTATCAAAAATAGAGAAATTTTTTACCGGAGCAAGGTATGTGTTTTTTTCTCAGTGTAGTTTCTAAAAACAAATGTATTTTTAAATAATGAATTACAACATATCTATGCATAAAAAGTGATTTTCTAAGCGTTTGAAAAACTAACAGAAAATTTGCAAGAGTTAATGAAATATTTGTTTGAAACAATATATCAATGCCTGCCATTTACTTTTTAAAAGTTATTTCATGTAAATGTTGCCCGAGGCTACGCCTGCAATGGTCCATTTGTAAGCTCCAATTTTAACACTTTTTAATTTAGCATTTCGGCCGGTATCTCACGAATGGTAGCTGTAGTATTGTCTTTCAGCGCTGCAAGTGGGCTTGGCTTGTCCCTGTACACGAGAGATTTCATTTAGTTCAACAAAAACTATTCTAATGAAATCAAATCGTGTGATCTTGACGGCCTTGGGACTGCTCCAAAATGTGAGATTAATTGCTCATCAAACTCGTCTCTCAATAGCTTCATGAAAACATGTGCCGTGTGTCATCATGTGGCACCGTCTTGTTGAAATCACATCTCAACCAAGTTCAATTCTTCCATTCTGGACAAAGCAAAAGCCGGTAATCATCGCACGATACCTTGCTTCATTGACCGTTGTTACGTTGCGATTTTCATTATTTTCGAAAAATAATGCTTCAATGATGAACCCGGCCCTCAAGTCGCACCAAACATATTTCCAGAGTGCATTGGTCGGGTCGTTAACTGCCTCTGGCTGCTCTTCTTACTAAATTCTACACGGTTAAAAATCTTGGACTAAATTTTAAAAAAAATTTAGTCCAAAAAATCCAAAAAGGATTTATTTTTAATCCGGAAAAAGATAAAATTTTCTTAATCCAAAAAGGAATAATTGTTAATCCACAGAAAGTTTAAAATATTATAATCCAAAAAGGATTGGATTTTAGTCCAAAAAAGTTTAAAATATTGTAATCCGAAAAGGATTACTATTTAATCCACAAAAGTGATTACACTGTTTACTGTTATAATGTATATAATAAAATGTTGGTACAGATTTTAATAAACAATTTGTTTCATTTAATTAAAAATAAATTTTGGATGCTTAAACAACATTTAGAATTATATTTAGCTTAAATTTCGTAGCAGAAGTAGTTTTCAATCTTATACCTGAATACAATGCGGCAGTGGCAGTTGCATTGATCAGCTGTTATTTTAGGAATACTGTTGTTCAATGGTGAAACTTACATAGCAGCAGTGGCAGTAAGCAGTACTGCCGAGGTTAGCCCTATTTCTAAATTCACTGCCAACATGCAAATAATTAAACTACTAAGAAAAATTCCACATTCACTGCTTTTGATGCTGACGCTGCCATCGCTAGATTGTAATTTGCAGGCAGTAAAATACTAAACAGCTGATCACTGTCGCTGCCACTGACACAGCTGCTACAACTGCCAGTGCTGCATTGTAATTCAGCTATTAAATAACATAAATACTTTTTCCTGAAAAAACTACCTTAATGCAAATTTGTAGTCCAAAAATAGTCTTAAACTTAATTTTTTTCGGATTAAAAAAATTAAACTAAAATATGGAATAAAAAATAGTACTTTTAGGATTAAAAATTCCTTTAAACCAAAGTTTGGATTATAAACTAGTCTAAAATTTTTAACCGTGTACCAAATTTCTAAAAACAAATTCTACCAAATTCTACAAAATTCTGCGTTGAGCCAAAAATGAGCTGAAAATAATTTTTCTATAAAAAAATTACGATAATTAAATAATAAAAGAGCACAAGTTTTGTAATTTAAATTCAATAATTTGTTAGCGCTGTTTACTTATTAATCTTTTCACAGTAAAATGGCAAGCCTTACTAAGCATTTTTGACTTTGACAGATGTTGCGAATCATGCGTCAGGTAAGCCGGGTCGAAATTTAAATTTCGCCGGACACCGACTCAAAACTTAGAGGGACTCTTAAAAACTATTTCTGCATAATTTTTTGTTTGTTTTCGGAGAAATATCCATGGAGCAGTTTTGGTTCTTCTGAACAACTTTTAAGGCCAAAAATCAGGTTTTTTGCCTATAACTTTTTTTTCCTTCTGAATGCATATCCAAGATAAGCAAAAAAAGTGAAGATAAGTACACAGTTAGTACACAACTATTGGTTACAAAAAAATGTTTAAATTTGTTTTCTTTGCAACTCTTTTGAAACCCAAAAAAAAAATCAATATTTCGTTATTTTCGAAAAGATGCTTTTTTAAACATTTATAAAATATGTATTTTTTTCATGGTATTAACATGCATTTTAGCTTATCGAAAAAGCTGAAAGCTCTTCTTTCTATTGACATATCGTATGGTATGAATACTAGTAGTGACCGTGGCATGCAGGTTAAGTATGTGGCTTAGCATGCTCGGAGCCCGAGTTCGATCCCCAGTCTTTGCAAAAAATTTTTTCAATTACAAAATTTTTCTGATCGGTCATCACCTTCCAAATCTCAGAGAGTAAAAATGCCATGTAAAGCTTCTTGAGAACATGAACGTAAGCCGTTCGGAATAGTCATAAAACGAGAATCGGTAGGTCCAGTTCTCGGTCACTTGTGTGCAAACATATAATATTACACACAACACAATTGATCATAAGAAGCTCGGTCAAAGTCTTTTCAAGAGCTGAAATGGCCAATTTGTTTTTTTTTTTTAATAAATAAACTACCTTATATACAAAGTGAGGTCATCAATATATAAGACCATCATAAATTCAATACTAATTTATCTATTTACTTGATGTCTCGCCCATTAGTCTTGATATATTTTATTTAAAGAGATATTCGAATATTTAAACTAATTGTTGTTAAGTGACCTTTTGTCAAAAATAGTTTTACTGGAATTTCTAAGCCATCAATTTAATATCTACCTGGTGAAAATTTGTTAAAAATGTATAACCAATGAATGCTGGCCGGTACACAGTCGAAATTATTGGTTTCTACTGAAATGTATTGAAATTTTTAAGCAAAATCGACTATAATTTTATGAATATGAAAATTGAAATTTAAATTTTCAATATTACAAGATAATATTTATGTATTCCTTCAAATTTTTTGTTATTGAAATTTATTTTGCTAAAATCAATTTTAAATTCAATATTTTCATTTATCATATTGATACTTTTCGCAATGATAGAAATTTTTGAATATTTTTTATAAAAACAAATAAAAAGATTTTAGATTTTATGTTTTTAAAAAAAATATTATTTAATAATTATATTTTGACCTTTATGCCAAATAATTATTGAAGCAACTGATGGCTACAACAACAAATTTTGTGTAACTTATATAAAAAAATATTAAAAAAGATATATTATAAGTTAAATTTTGTGTAACTTATATAAAAAAATATTAAAAAAGATATATTAAAATATTAATTTTTGAAATCAATATTCGTAACAAAAAAGTATTTAAGTAAAATAAAAAAAAACTCGCGTGTGGCCAACGTACACGTGGCAGAAGTGAAACTTCTTTAACAGTAAGAAATAAGAGAGATTTTAGTGTGTAATAGAGAGAGTATCTGAAAAGGAATTCAATCAATAAGAAATGGAATCATAATCTGTTGATTCAATATTTGCATCCAGGGCACGTACCGGCTATGGTTTTTGTAGAAAGTACATATTACGTACATATTAACTTTTATCTCTTAATTTTTATTTTTTCCGACAAAAATAAAAGTTATTTTGTGCTTTATAGTTTTTTGCGGCAAAAATAACAGTTACATTTGATTTATTTTATCGGTCAAAAATAACAGTTATTTTTTGCCGTTAATTTTTTCGGTCAAAAATATCAGTTAATTTATATTTGTACAGTCATTTTACCGACAAAAACATTTTGATACCATTATTTTCATTTTTAAAAAAACACAAATTGCTTGATAATTTTGACCGAAAAAATCGAAGTCAGAAAATAACTGCTATTTTTGACCGATAAAATAAAAGTAACCTTTATTTTTCCTCGAAAAAATACCAGGCAAAAAATAACACTTAAATTTTAACTTTTAAAGAATCAGTCTAAAATTTAAAAGGCACATACATTCATGAGGCTGGTTTATTTGAAAAAGTCTTTCAACAATTTTTTTCATTTGAAAATTGTCAAACAACAGTTATTTTCGATCCTTGTTTTAGTTCAAATGGTGTTTTAGTTGCTTTCGAATGTCTTCTCAACATTGTCATTTTTTGAATGTTAGATTGCATTTGCATAGTACACGTTGAATTGTCCTCCGAAAGAAGAGGCAAATCTTAAATCTTGTTGATTATTACCTCCTGCTTCCTGATCATAATAATTGCTATGTTGAGTGAGGGCCTCGTAAAGCAACGAACGTTGATTGTTGAGTGTATCAACTTGGTTGGCTATAATATTTTGTTGAGATGAAGGCTGAGTTCTAAAATACATTTTTACAAAGCATCAGTGTGTTTTTCGTGGAATTCGTTCCTTGTAGATTCACCAAAATACACTGATGCTTCGTAAAAATGCATTTTTTAACTCAGTCGATGTTGCAAATCACCTTACCTTCATCATTAGTTGCAGACCCAGCTGCGGCTGCATTCTTAAGAGCTCTAATTAACTCTTTATATTTACGAACGCGTTCTGCTCCTGTTTTAGCTATTTTTCTTAGCTTTGAAACGTTTTTTTGCTGGCAAAAACTATTCTCGGCAGTCTTGCACTTTTTGCACTTTGCATATTACACTTTAAACATTTTTTGCTTTTATTATTATATTGAATGAACTGTTTTTTGCATGTTGTCAATCATCTGTCAAGTGTTTGATCACAACCAACGAACCAAATTAAGCTTTAAGCTCATTTTTCCAGCTGGATGTATCTCTATGCCTAAATATTTTCGTTTAAAGCTTAAAGAAATAAATTTTCCGTGCATACTTTTCGGATGAAAATTAATGTTACGAACAGAATGTTACGCGTTCAGTTTTAATTACATTTTGTTTGCCTGTTTATCATGTGCCTTAGTGGCGTGGCGGAAAGGTATAGATTCCGACTCTTAAGCAACGATGGTCTGGGTTCGATTCTCACTTTCGAAGTTCGATTATCATTTTTTGAAAATTTTCATATGAATTGAAAACGTTAGCCTAGCGTCACGAATAAGACACCTTGAAATTTCACACGCTGCCAAAGTAGTTGCACTTCAAAAATATATTATTTTTGAGATAGTTTTTTTAGTGTACTTTTTTTATAACTGGCACTCTTCTTTATAGGCGTTACTTCGTCATGACTTAGTACACAGTATGCCTGGAGCTTTGAGAAATTTAACTTTTAACTGACCTGCTTTGCAATGAATTGTTGATTTATTTTCCTTAGCAACTTATTTATTTAATAATAATAATAATAATAATTAAATAAGTATAAATTTCTTATATTTATTTAATATGCCTTACCTAGCAGCTAGTTTTAAGTACTAACACCAGGCTAAATTAAAACAGTCATCTTCTCTCTGTTTGAACTCAGTTAATGGCCCATAAAATTATACAAATAACGGCTAATTGCCCTATAAGCAGAAATTATGTCGCTTTGCAGTAAAAAAGTCGCGCACGTCTAATCATTTCTGCATCTAACATAAAATCTAAGTTTATATGTGTGGGTGTGTGGATGCTTACATATCATAGTGAGGTGTGTAACTTTACTTTCTTTGTGTGCACTACAAACATACACACAAGTTTTTATCAACACACACACCCACATATATGTATATATATATATGTTTCTTGTACTTTGCTATGATTGCGCAAAATGAAACGAGTGCCAACGATATCAAATGCTCGAGATAAAATTCAAAATTTATAATATTGCCTCATATACGCGATATAAAATGTAAACTTATGGGTTCGAGCAGTACGTGCCATATTTGCGTTTTGCAGCAAACAGCAATAGCAGCAACAGCAGCAGCAGCAACAGCAACAGCAGTTGGCGCTATCAGCCCAACCCTTAAATGTTGAAAAACTCGTTATATTTGTTAGATTTTTGCACAAAGTAGAAAGAAAAACAAACGTGGCAACGCTGTATGTTCGAAGCCATAATAAAAATCTATTTTTTATTGACAACAAGCAGCAACCCTAAACGAGCATTTCGGCTATGTTGGGTGGGGTAGGTTTTTGGGGAAGGGGGCAAGAGGTAAGCTGCCACTAGAGGTAAGGTACCACTACCATGGCCCATGGTCGAACATACACATGCACTCACAAACACAATGGCGCATACAAAACCGCACCTTAAAGATGTGCGATAATTTGTAGCTCCAAAACTTTACTCCAGGGAGCGCTGCTCAGTAAAGTGAGATCTTGTCAGTTTAAGGGGTGTTTCGCCCAAAAAGAAATCTTGTTAAACTGCACCCTAAACTATACTTTGCACACATACACACTTGTGCGCGAATTGCGCGCAAAACGTGACTTTATTGAAAAATGGTTTTTTGCTGCAAAACTTAGTGGGCGCTGCACAAAATCATTTTGTTGTCCCAGCTCAAGGCTGCCAGCGACTCCTAACTCGATTCAAGCAACAACAAACAGTAGCGTGGGATTCATTAAAACTGAGGACGTCTTTTTGGGGGTAGGGTTGTCTTATTTAAGTAAACTTTAAACGCACGCACACTGATGCATACACCGTTGAAGACAATGCAAACAATTCATGCGGACACAAGACAATGAAGACAACTGGCAGCAGCAGCAGCAGGAGTTGTAGGTGGCAAGTGTCTGAAGTGGAGCTTGAGTTGTAGTTGCAACCAAACCAAACACTGGCTAAGCTTTTAAAATTACTTTTGCACAAAATTATAAAGTTTCCTCAAGGAAGAAGACATGAGTAGAAAATGAAAATGAAAACGAAAATAAAGTTTAAATTGAACAAGCAGCTGGAGAAGCACATTCTATTAGAGAATGGAATGTTAAAGAATGTGTGTGTGTGTGTGTGTGTGTGGGAGTATGTGTGTGTTTGTGTGTGTATGCACTTTATTATCATCTGGTGTCTGATGGCTTCTTCTACTTCTTCAATGAGGTAGAGTTTTTATAGTTCTTTTCTTTTTCATCAGTGTTGCTGTTGCCAATGTTATTTAAATATAAGTTTTTGTAGCATGCTTTTAGGAGTGGGTGGCTTGCCTAAATTGGTACAGCTGGGCGTTTGTTGTGACTGTGACTAGGTGCTTCATTAAATGCAGTTCTTGCAAACGTTCAATTAAATAGCTCTGTTCTGAAAATGTTTCAGCACAACGCAGAATGTCAAAAACTTAATTTAATTTCTTTATCAGATTTGATTGTTATTCTAGTTATTTGTTTCAGCGTAATTTGGCTTGGGTTTAACTATTAGGTATTTGTTCATCTTTTGTTAAAATTTACATTTTCAAATTGTTGTTTTAGCTAGCATAGCTAAATCCTTCTAGTTTTAATTGGAAACAAAATAGATATGAGGATTATTTAATGGAGATTTTCCACATTCGCACTTTGCTTTTTATGGTGCTTTTTATGCGCCACTGTTTTTGTACATGGCATCCCACTACTTTTTCTTAAAGATTTGCGGTCTCTAAGCACGAAGATCGCAAAAAAACTTTTGCTTCGCAACTATTTTTTAATTTTTTTCAAATTTGCGTTATGCGTAAGCAAGCAAAAGTTAGAGAGCAAATAATTTAAATTTTGATTTTAAACACTTATGTATCGAAATTTTATTAAAAATCAGTAAAAAATGTATGTTTTAGACAGGATTTATTTATTAAGGGAGGTTTGTATTCAAATTGACCGCTTTTTTCAATCATAAAGCATGGATGAGTTTACCAACTTCAAGAAAATATTTTTTTATAATTTTAGTTGGCAATCTTTTTCGACAAAAACAAATTATTTTTTATTTGTCTTTTCATTCGAATCGATTTATATTGAAAATTTTTTTGATGCTTACTTTGTTTTTAATTAAGTATGGAAAAGTGTGTTTTTGAACTTTTGTATACTTTTCGTTGTCTTTTCTCTGAAACTTTTGTATGCTTACTCATAACTTGTTTGAGCCTTAAACCTGAAAGGTCAGGGTATATTAACTTTGTGCAAACGTTTGTAACGCATAGAACGAAGCGAGTCCGGTATAGAAAAGTATATATATTCTTGATCAGCGTCACCTCGTGAGTCGAGCTATTCATGTCCGTCCGTCCGTCCGTCCGTCCGTCCGTCTGTGTGTTGTCCGTATACACAGGATAAGAAGAAGGAGTTGAGATAATTAGATGAAACTTGGTACACATGGTCACATGTACCCAAGGATCTGCACCATTGAATATTTTTGGAATCCACCCTCGGACACGCCTACCTACCACACAACGCAAAAATTTAAAACTGCATAACTCAGCTTATAATAAGCCTACAACAATAAAATTTAGTGTGTATGTGTTTTATACCAACACAAAGATGTTTTTGAAAAATGGACGTCATCCGCCCACGGACACGCCCACCTCCCATACAACCCAAAAATTGAAAACACAAGAAATAAGCCTGTGTTTAACCTACAGAGCTAAAAGTTAGCACATATGTTTTTTATGACAAGACAAAGATGGTCTACAACCCAAAAAGTTTAAAACTCAATAAATGAGGTTATGTTTGTCATAGAGAAATTAAATTTGGTATGTATGTATTTTATACCAAAACTAAGGTGTGTTCAAAAATTGGGAGTAGTCCGTCCATGAACTCGCCCACCTCCCAAGATCAGGGTATATTAACTTTGTGGAAACGTTTGCAATGCATAAAACGAAGCGAGTCCGGTATAGAAAAGTATATAAATTCTTGATCAGCGTCTCCTCGTGAGTCGAGCTATTCATGTCCATCCGTCTGTTCGTCTGTGTGTTGTCCGTATACACAGGATAAGAAGAAGGAGTTGAGATAATAAGATGAAACTCGGATAAATAGGATGAAACACATGTTCACCTGAATCCAAGGATCTGCTATATTATCTGCAATATCTTTGGAATCCGCCCACGGACACGCCTACCTCCCATACAACGCAAAAATTGAAAAATGCATAAATGAGCTCATAATTAGCTTACAACAATCAAATTAGGTGTGTATGAATTTTATATCAACACAAAAATGTGTTCTTAAAATGTTTACCATCCACCCTCGGACACGCCCAACTCCCATACAACCAAAAACTATTATTAAATTAAAAACTCAATTAATAAGCTCATGTTTAACGTACAGAGACAAAATTTGGTACATGTTTATATCAAAAGAAAGACTTCTTCATAGAATGGATGTCATTCGCCTACAACTACGCCCACCTCCCATACAACCCAAAAATTTAAAGCTCAATAGATAAGTTCGAGCTTAACCTACAGAGATAAAATTCGGTACTTATATGTTTTGTATCAAAACAAAGACGTCTTCGAAAAATGAAGGTCATCCACACATGGCCACGCCCACCTCCCATACAACACAAAAGTTTAAAAATCAATAAATAAGCTTATGGTTTAACCTACAGAGATAAAATTTGGTATGTATGCATTTTATACCTAAACTAAGATGCTTTAAAAAATTGAGCGTTATCCGTCCACGAACACGCCCATCTCCCATACAACCCACAATAGCGAAAATACTATAAAGGCATTAACAAGTGAGTTAGAGGAATAAAACTTGAAATTTTTATAAATTTTTGTAAACTTTCATCAAAATTGAAATGCATCTTAAATATGGGCTTCATCCACTCACGGAAACGCCCATTTTCAATACTATTATTGTATTTTGAAAAAGTAGGTTTAGGGTATTTCATAGTCGGGCTAGACTGACTTTAGACTTTCATTACTTGTTTTATATATTGTCGCCTATATTTCAATATAACTTTTATGTAACTTATAAAATTTTTATAATCAAGCCTATCACTGTGTTCAATAAAATTTTCTATATGTTTGTTCAACAAAGGTTTCCATTTGAATCAGCAGTTTTTGCGCTATTAAAAGTAATATTTTGAAAAAAAAAAATTCGCATAAAAATTCAAGTCAAAAGTCTTTGAAAAAAGTTTAAATTTTGCCGCTGGATCTTAAAAATACATGTAAAATATAAAAATAAGGTTCGCCAAAAATAAATCGCATCTCCTGGCCTGACTTGAGTGTAGATAGTTTTGGTCAAACGCAGCCGCGTACCGTAGGGCGGTCGAGGGGGGGGGGTCGGTTTGGTCCGCCCCGGGCGGCATTATTTTATGGGCGGCATGAAGCTAAATTAAGCCTTTTACAAAATAAATATGTGTACAATATCATTTTAATGTGTACAAACAAAAGAAAGAACTAAGCTTAATGAATAAATTTGCCCACCACTGTAAATATAACTTTATTTATGAGCTTCGTATTGAGCACAACCAAAATAATAAATCATTTCCGAGTCTCGAAATTAGTTGCCGAAGAAATAAGAAAAGATGTAGGCATGTGCGAGTAGTTGAATTTTCGAGTAACTCGGCTAAGACTTGAAACTCATATGAGAGGGGCGTATTGCAAATGAGAGAGGCGGCAAATTTTGAATCCGCACCGGGCGGCTTAGCCTCTCGGTACGCCACTGATCAAACGCAAGAATTCACAAAGTAAAATTCAGGGGACGTGACGTGACGACTTCAAAAAATAATTTTCAATTATTTTTCTTCAATTTTTTTAATGATTTTTAAAAAATTCCAGTGGCAATATATGTGATTAAAATAAATAATATCAAATATTTAAAAACCACTACAATATCAATTCCATCCTGTATCTACACTCAAATGCATATCCTGAACTTATTTTCGCTCGAATTTTTTTCGACCATACCTTATTTTCTTATTAATAATTTTCTTTTGAGGTACCATACCATATCATGTATAACGCAAAAATGTATTAAGAGATAAGAATTTTTAATTTGTTTTTAACTAAAAATTTCGAATTACGAAATAGTTCTCAAAAATTTATTGGGAGTTCTCAATAATTTTCGAATTTAACGAAAATATAAGGTTTTTTTAAAAAAAAAACATATCTAAAAGGATTTAAGCCAAAATGAACTTAATTGTTTTTTTTATAAAATTTAAATAAAAAACTTATTTTGCTTTTTGAGGATTTATTCATTGAAAGAGTTGAAGTTTTGAATTTAGAAAATATTTTCATGATTTTTCCTAACAAAAAAAAAAACTAAAAAAAAATAGTTTTTTAAAGAAACTTGAGAAAATATCTATTAATAAAATGAACATATTTGGTACTATGAATTATTAAAACTATTGTTCAATTGTTTAATGAGACTTACAAGAAAGAAGCACACAATTTATATGAACATTTTATGAAATATAAACTTATCCACAAAAAGGCAAAGGATTTGATACCCTTATTGGGTACTTTAAATGCAATTAAATTTGTTTCTTTAAGGAAAATATATGAATTTTAATTAAATAAAAATATTTTAATAAACAGTAACAAATTAAAAAAAAAACCAACTGAAAAGGTCAGTTTACAAATTTGCTTAACTTCTTTCCATACTTCTTTAATAAAATTACTAAAAATACTACTAAAAATTACAACAACAAAATTACAACAAAAAATTTTCTTATGAAACTTATGAAATATTGATATTGCCATCATGTGTGGTTATGTAAGAGCTTTCTTTTGGTACCAAATTTGTAAATGTTTCCACAGAAAATAGCGAAATTATAGCAAAAAAACGATATTTTCGCAGATTTTTGAACGCAAGTTCAAATATCCGAAAATCATTCAAATCGAGGACTGTCACCTGAGGACCTTTCCTCAATAGTGGATTTCACTTGTAAGCCGATGATATGTAATTTTTTTATACAAATTTAAGTATCAGAGTTCATCTTTTGTCTTTAAAATATTAAGTTTTGAGTACAGTTCGTAGAACTAAAAATTGCTATTAAATTAAAAAAAAACACTAAAATTTTGAGCGCATCTTTTTCAAGCAATGAAATAACACCACAGTACTAAACTTTTCTTAATAATAATAACAGCATACCTGAACAGCTTCTTGAGAATATTTTTCAAAGTTTACAATTGACTTTAATTCAAAAATGTAGATAAAATCCAGCAGGTGGCAATCACAACTACTGCGTCTCCATGTATAAGTTTTTCACTATTGTTACACCGGTGAATGGCGCTGCCCAAAAAAAAAAAAGGCGAATTTCCAAAACTTGCCAAATTAGTTTTCAACTTTTTTCCAACTAACTCTACTCTAACGATATCCAACTGCTGCGTCACTAATAACCACGTTAGGAGCACACAACAACAACAACGTTGACACACAGCGTCATTTGCTATTGTATTTTATTTGAAGCAGCAGCTCATAGAAATAAATAGCAAATTTAATGCGGTCGCTTACGTTAGATAT
Organism: Tetanocera ferruginea; assembly: GCA_958299015.1. Taxonomy (NCBI): domain Eukaryota; kingdom Metazoa; phylum Arthropoda; class Insecta; order Diptera; family Sciomyzidae; genus Tetanocera; species Tetanocera ferruginea. The sequence goes on along the minus strand of OY282642.1, from coordinate 106,823,840 downwards.
GGAATGAGGGTCAACGACTATGGAAGAGAATAGTTTGGTGCATAATATGGCGGTGGTGGGTTGGGTAGAATAGTTTTTGGAGGGAATAAGCAAACATAGCAAAAATAGATAAGCAAAACAAAAAGAAAAAAAAAAAAACAACACAACATGTGGACGCAATTATATACAGCGAGTCAAGCAAAAGCTATAAAAAGCTATAGTCTCGCAATCAGAGAAGAAAATAGAAAACTATCGCATTTAAATGCAAAACTACAAAAAATATCTCAAAGTCTTTACAAAATATCTTTTTTTGTACTTTTCGATGATAGTAATACATAGATAGTTATGATAGATAATTAACGACATCTAATAGAAAGGCAACTCTGAACAAAATAGTACAGTTCTGACTTATATTTTCATAACTTCAGATTGCTAAGCAGAACTTGCATGGGTTAACTTAACTTGATTTTAATAGATTAATTAATCTTGTCGCGAATGTTGAAAAGAATCGAATATCATAAAGTATCAATATTTGCTAAAAGTTTTCTCACGCAATAGGCAGTAAAACCAGCGCTCTTCATACGAAGGCCTGCAAATACTGCTACTATTGAAGACAAAACATATGCTTTTCTCGCTGCTCTTATGAGCACTTCTAGAAGGCCTTCTTTTTCTGCACAAAAGGTAGCACAACAAAGTTTTTTTCCTTTCAAAAACTGACTTTTCATATACTTCGGGGCAACTTTTTCAATTAAAGTTAGAATATATGTCAGTTTAAAAATATGTCAAAATAATGGCTCTTCTTACTGATATATCAAAGATTATAGATTGAAATTATTCTGAAGTAAAAAAACATAGGAGAGAAGATAACATCATAGAATATATAATAACCCAATAGGCACTTAAGCCAGCGCTCTTCAAACGAAGGCCTGCATTGACTACTACTTTTGAAGACCAAACACATCCTTTCCTCGCTGCTCTTATGTTCCCTTCTTGAAGGCCTTCTTTTTCTGCACAAAAGGCAGCACAACAAACTTTTTTCCCTTCAAAGGCTAACTTTTCATATACTTCAGAGCAACTTTTTCGTTTAAAGTCAAAATATATATCAATTCAAAAATATGACATAATTCTTACTGCTGTATCAAAGTTTGTAGATTGAAATTAATCTGACATAAAAAAACATAGGAGAGAAGATAAAATCATAGAATTTATAAAAAAAAGATTAAGGTTTAAAAGAAAAAAAATATTTTTTTCAATACTTTTTGTTTACCCCTTCTTTTAGACATTCTTAAGAAGTGCTTCTATCAGGCCTCTTTAGAGTCGCGACAGGGGAAGGCCTAGAAAATTTGCTCGTTTCATATAAAAAAGTTTATGAGCTTGGATATGACTGTGGAAGGTCTACAAAATCGATATGAAGGCCTGCTAGTAGCGCTTCAAAGCCCTGCTTTTACTCACTGGGTAGAATGCCGGGTGAAATATCCAGTCCTGTGACTGTCTGCACTGACATATAAGAAAAATCTTGTTCCATTCCACTTCATTGAATTATTTGGAGATGGTTTTTTCAAACTTTGTTTCTTTTGTGAAGGTTGACTCACCCTACTGATCATCTCTTTAAGTTTCATAACAAAATCAATATATCATGAATTGAAATTTATCACATGAGCTTTTATAACTAACATATAACAACAACAACAAAACAAAATTGGCCATTTCAGCCCTTGAAAGGACTTTGACCGAGCTTCTTATGATCAATTGTGTTGTGTGTGTTATTAAATGTTTGCACACAATTGACCGAGAACTGGACCTACATGTTTTATGCCGACTCCGAACGGCTAAAGTTTATGTTCTCAAGAAGCTTTACATGGCATTGTTTACTCTCTGAGGTTTGCCATTGTCTGCAGAGAGGTGGTGACCGATCAGAAAAATTTTTTATTGAAAAAACTTTTCGCCGCGGCTGGGGATCGAACCCGGGCTCCGAGCATGCCAGGCCACACACTTAACCTGCATGCCACGGTCACCACATACATATACGCTGAGTTTTAAATTCAGCAAAATCTAGAAAATAGTTTCCTTACCTCCCATACAAAGTGCCGTCCCATATCTTCATAAATTCTACAAAAATTAAAGTACTGACTTGTTATTTCGTACATCAAATCTTGATATATATAATGTACTCTGAAATATAGTTGAAATTTGATAAAATTTTATAAAAACTACGCCTATCATCCACACGAAATGACGTCATCAAATAACGGTTATTTAAAAATAACCTCAATAAATTCTAATATATTCCAAAACGGCTGTGGCTGTTGGTATTTTCACTTCGGCCAAGTCGAAGATAAGTTATTACTTGTTTTTAATAACTTATGGCACTATCTTGCAGGTATGTATCTTCTCTGATTTTCTTCAGCCATGAAGGTATTGTACACAAGATAATGAATTTACTAGTCATAAGCCATTATGTGAACCATCATATCTTTAAAGAAAAATGTCTTTGAAAACTTTAAATTATAAAAAAGGTGCTCTTTGACTCATAAAACGGGTATGTAGAAAGAAATTTTAATAATTTGTATGTTTCTTCACAAGAACTAAATAATTAAAAAAAAAGAAATCGCTCCCTATAAAATTCTATTAATACACAAGTACCATGCACAAAAATTAAACTATAGCTAGTAAAGTAACTATAGTCGGACAAGCCCGACTATGAAATACCCTAAACATCTTATAATATTTAAATAAACTATATCGCACACTCAATACAATAACAGTCACAACTCTTCATGAGAAGCCCAAATAAAACTGTCCGTTTTTGGGCGGATGAAGCCCATATTTTGTATGCATTTAAATGTTGATTTAAAAGAAATTTAAACTTATGAAGTTTTATTCCTGTAGCTCGTATGTTAATGTCTCTATGGTGTTTCCGATATTGTGGGTTGTATGGGAGGTGGGCGCGTTCGTGGACGGATTGAGCCAAATTTTTGAAAACATATTACTGACATTCTTATTAGGATTTGCCTGAGATTATTATTTTTAAAGTAATAAGTACATAAAGCTTTTAAATATTGCGCCACTATTTCAAAGATGAAAAATTTTTTAATGTTCACAACTGCTCAAGTCCTCAAGTTTAAACTACGCTGAATCATGAATACCCCTAATATGTCATAACTTATGAGAGTTGGCAATTTGTACAGAGTTACGGTATCAACAAAAACCTATTATGAGCAGAAAAGAATGTTATAACGAGCATTATATCTTGGTTTTCATTATGATTACTATATATAAAAACATGATTTAATGAAGAAAGTGATATATCTTTAATAATATATATTTCGGTTTTTAAAAACTATCCTCATAAGTTCAACAATTAGCATTTTATAAGTTAAATTAATTATGATTTTATAGGTACTTATGTCTTAGTTGAAATAATCTTCATTTCAATATCTAGCTAGTATGCTATTTTTTTTGATTGAAGTAATATGAATTTTCTGCATTATTTGCTCTTTAACTCAATGTCATATTGAATTTCATCTTTTTGCAAATAAATTATGCAAAACAATAGCCTTAAATTGATGCATTCACAGATAGTTCTGATTTTATAGATTTCTTTCATATGTTATATAAAAATTTTACTCTCACAAATGTTGATGAATGCAATTAAATTTAGATATGCGACTGCTGCTCATATATTCTCACTTATTCGTATATATGTAGTGTTTGTGCGTTTGTATGTGAATGTATAGTTTCATGCCTGTTTTTATACTCGCTCTTAAAGTACACGGTGGTCACTCTGCCACCATATTTGCTTTAGTCTAACCATGGTTTGTTTTATTATGTCGTCTTTTGTTATTTTCTTTCCCCTGTATATCCTGAACTTAACTACCTACCCTTAGCTGCTGGAGGTGTGAGTATGCGTAATTATTGCTTTTTGCTCGTAAAAGTATATTTTTATGGTTTTATGATTTAACAATCGTTTGATTTATTTGGTTGTTAAAACTTTTCTATTGTATCGCAGCTATCGTTTATTATTTTGTGAGAATCTTAGTTTACGGCTGCCTATATTGATTTATGTTCTGTTTCAACTTCTACCAATTCATATCTGAGTGTATATATCTATGTATATTTATACTAAATCATAAAAATGAAGTGTTGCTGAAAATAAAGTTGTGCCAATCATTGATGAAGATATTGAATTTTTTAACGTAAAAAAGACTTTGTATTTGTTTAATGTATAATTAAAATAAAAACTGGAAAAATCGGATTTGAAAGATATATTATAGAGGATATACAATATTTAATCAATAAAATGTAAATTGGAGTAATACAAGTACTACCATGTATGATAATTTTAAATTGATATTGATATTAACATTTTGTTTTTCATCAATAAAGCTTTCACTGATCTTTGAATATATTTTGTTTAAAAGATGTCATACCACAGATCCTTGTTAATAATTTATGTACTAAAATGAATGAGGACTTCAAGAAAATAAAAGAATAGGCTGAATCTAATAAGTTTCGGCTCAACCCCCCCTAAATCCTATGTCTTGTCTATTTATAAATCTAGTTACTTTTTTCTAATATTTTCTAATATACCCTTAATCGATTTTAATAGTGTCAGTAAGGCATTAATATGCGGGTCTTAAAGTTCAATAACTTTAAGAAATGATAATATCAATCATAATTGAAAAACAATTAAATGCAATCGGCCTTTGACGGCTGATTAAAATACGGTTTATGAAAATTGAAACAAAAGTTTACACCATAAGCATGTATAAATCTATAGACATGTGTAAATTGTAATGGCATGTTTATAGTTTGGAACAACAAACTATAGATGCAATTAATACTGAATTATACCAGATGATTTATCAAGCGGCACCTGCTACTGAAGAAAAAACATTTAATTTTATTGGGGTTGCTGCTATTTATACAATTTTTGTTTTTGAAAGTTTCAAATTTTACTTTCCGATCAATTAATTTTCTTCTTCTTTTGATTATAAAGGAGTTTTTTAATGCATTTTCCCCTAGGATTTTTATAATTTTTATAAAAGAGGATTTTGTTACTAATCTGGATTTGAATGTAAGCTCCTCAGTTATAAATCAGGGAATGGAAAAAAACCAGAGACCGTTCCGGTTATGGTTTTTATCAAAAACGTCAAATATTAACTGTAATTTTTTAACTTTTAATTTTTCCGACATAAATAAAAGTTATTTTATGCCTTATATTTTTTTAGGCAAACATAACAGTTACTTTTGACTTTTATTTAATCGGTCAAAAATAACAGTTATCTTCTGCCTGTTATTTTTTCGGTCAAATATATCAGGCAATTTGTGTTTATTCAAAGGCCATTTTACTGACTAAAAAACTATCGATACCATTATTTTGGTCTCATCGGTGATCACGTTTTACATATGGTATCAATAGTTTTTTAATCGGACAAGCGGCCTTTAAAAAACACAGATTGCCTGATATTTTTGACCGAAAAAATAAAAGTCACAAAATAGCTGTTATATTTGAACGATAAAATAAAAGTCAAAGGTAACCGTTATATTTTGTCTGAACAAATAAAAGGCAAAAATAGCGGTTAATTTTTAACTTTTATAGAATCAGTCGAAAATTTAAAAGGCTCTAAATATTCGTGAAGCTGAGGCCATTTGTATCATAATGGTATATTTGAAAATGTCCTTCGACAATTTTTTCATTGTGTCTTTTTTCATCCCTGAAAAAAACCCTAACGAACGGCTCCTTTTTGGTCGGATCGATGTTTTTGGAGAGAGTGCAATCTTTATTCAAATTTATTCAAGTTCCGCTCTTCTACTCATACACAAGCACAATCATTACCACGCAGAAGAAAGAGAGCGGAACAAAATGTTAGGGATTGTGCTGTTTGATCAAAAAACATTATTTGCTTTGTTGTGCTTTTTGATCATAATAAATAAACCGAACCTTATGCAGCGAATGTAAGTGCTGCTGAACAACAGTAGAACAATTTTTTGGCGCATCGGATTACTTTTGTAAACACTTCACATACAAAATAATGTAAAAATATTACAAGTCAAAATTGGTCGAGTTTTTAACATTTTTTTTTTTTTTGTTAACCAGATTTTATTTTTAAACATCTCAAGAATATTGTGACCAAATTTTAAGTTGATCCGAGTAAAACTAACGGAGATATGATTTTTTATGTAAGTCTACCTCGAACGTACAAACGTAAGTGCACAAAACTTTAAAGCGATTTTCCCACAGAACGGTGTTTTCCGTTTTCACTGCTTACTTGACCGATTCATTTCAAACACATTTTCTTTGTTTAGAACAGGGACCGTAATAATTATGAGCAATATCGAAAAAATTAAGAAATAATGATTATATTATGATTTTTAATTTTTTGGCTCCGATATAAAAATCGTTTTTTGATTTTTATTTTTAAATCCAAAATAAAAATTATTTTTAAGTTTTATTTTTTTACTCAAGCATAAAAATCATTTTGATTTTTATTTTTTTTTACTCAAACATAAAAATCATTTTTGATTTTTATTTTTTTTTTGCTCAAGCAAAAAAATCATTTTTGATTATTATTTTTGAGACAAAAAATAAAAATGGAAAAATGATTTTTATGGGTTTGTTTTTGATTTATTTTATGGTCAGAAATAGAAAGAATTTTTGATTTTTATTATTTCGCTAAATAAATTTAAAGACTTGAGGATTTTTGTTTTTTCTCGTAAATTAAAAATAGATTTCACGAGCTTTCTTCTTGTTAGACATTCTTAATAGTTATTTTTTTTTTATCTCTTCAAAATTTGAAAAGAAACTATGATGATATTAAATTTGATATTTATATTATTGAGAATTTTTAAAATGACAGGCATTCATTTTTAAGAATAAAAATTTGTCCATTTTTTCATTGCTCTTCAGTGTATTATAAATATACTTATATACATAAATTATATTTAAAGGTGAAAATGGCAGAGATTTACCTTTGCGCTCAAATTAAAAATTGGCGAATTATTTGTCTTAAGTGCGATTTGGCATACATTATTTTGATTGGATTTTTAATAATAAATCGACCTATTCGAGGGTCCAGATAAATTGAGGAAATAACGGAAGGATTTTCCAATATTTGTTCTTCCCTTTTATCCAAAAATTTGAACAGCAACCGGCTGTTTTCGCTATTGTTCGATTGAATTTCAAGTTAAAGTTGCATTCATAATATAAAAACATCCCCTAAAAACAGCTGACTCGACTGTAGTCTCAACGTTGTTGTATTAACTGGTTTAAGCGTAAGCCCATAATTTCTTTGGATTTCAATTTTTATGAAAAATTTATACATGCCCAAGTTTTATTCCTTTTAAATAATGAATTTTAATTTTAAGCAAATATATAAAAATCAACAAATAATTTTTATTTTCGAACAAAATAAATAAAAATCAAAAATAATTTTTATTTCTGAGCCAAACAAATAAAAATCAATAATAATTTTTATTTCAGAGCAACATAAATAAAAATTAAAAATAATTTTTATGTCTGAGCAAAAAAAAATAAAACTCAAAAATACTCTTTATATCTGAGCAAAAAAAAAATTAAATTCAAAAATAATTTTTATTTCTGAGCAAAATAAATAAAAATCAAAATTAATTTTTAATTCTGAGCAAAAAAAAAAATAAAAATCAAAAATAATTTTTATTCCTGAACAAAAAAATAAAATCATTATGTAATATTTATTTTTAATTTTTATGCTTAACGCTTAAAAAATAAAAATCATTATTTATTCTAAGAGGCAACACAAATTCCAACATTTCGGTATACTCAAAAGTTTTTTCCGACCCTTAGAACGTGCTGATTTTTTTCATTAAAATTTGAAAAATAATCATTATTTTCGGTCCCTGGTTTAAAATACCTCCCCCAACGTGTAATTAAATTTTTTTTTTAAATAAGGGGTTTCCTACCCATAAAATGGTTAAATTTATCAAGGAAAAATTTGTAAATGAAAAAAAAAGAACATAATAATAAAACATTGTTGGTAGAAGTTAAAGATACTTTGCTAATTTTTAATGGATTTTGATTTCGGATAATTTCCAACCGAAATATGTATAGTGAACACTGCAAATTTTTATTTCTCTAAGACGTTCTGGGGTAAGCTCTGTCACCGGTTGGTTTTTAATATTTCCGCATGAAAAAATGACAGAATATTGTTAAAAGTATATTTAATAATGTTCAAACGATTTGCATAAATTTCTTCAATCCATACCCCAAAAAAAAAGAATCCCAACAAAAGTATGTTTTTAGTATACATCTATTTCTTTAATTTCTTCTTTATTTCTCTAATTTAGCCTTCTGATCAAATTATAGTAAGATCGGCAAGCTTTTGTATGCATCTTGCATACAAGCAAATATAAAAAAATCTATATATGTCCAAGAAAGGTACCCTTAGGAACGAACCGCTTTCAACCATTTTTGCAATTTTTTTTTTTTTAATTTGATTAAGCCAATCAAACATATAAAATTTTATTATTATAAGAGCACTCCTTCTTTTTTTTTACCAATTTTGTATGGAATGAATGCACTCTGCATCGGTGTCCGCCGATCAGAAAAATTATTTTCTACAGGTTTTTAAGTTCAAATCAAATTAAACTTCTTACAAGTAAACAAAAACTTTTCAAATTTTAAATTAAACCTTTCCCGTTTCAAATTAAACTATTCCAATTTCTGAAGTTCAACCTATTCAATTCAACTCTTACTAATATTTGGTTTGAAAATCAAGTTAAAACCAACATATTTATAGGAATGAAAATTAAATTTAGGTCTGATTTATTATTAAGTAGATTTATAATGATATTGTGGTGATTACTTCGTTAAAAGTCAAAAATTTTACGGAGACGGAAAATCGACGCCATGAAATTTTATGGGAAATGGTAAATCGGCAAATTTACAAATTAACAATAACAAATAAAGCAAATTGGCATCTATAAAATTGTTTATTCACCCTCTTTAGCCGAATCTTACTTAAAATCGGAGAATGCACAAAGTGTCATTTATCTTTCACAAAGGTATGACCTTAGTAGAAAAATTTGCTCAATCAACTGATATGATTTCATGGCATGACTTTTTAAACACACATTTTACGCCGTAAGTATACTTAAACACAGGAAAAAGGAACATTTTGTGGGTTCAAGTTGGACCAATGACAAAAAGTATGTGTATCAGCATCCTTAGTTATACCAAAAGAAAAATATTTCAGAAAAAAAGTCATTATTAACCCTTTAAGCACCAAGGGACACCGGTCTCTCAAAAATATTTTCGTTCGTCATAACTTATCCTAAAGTCGAAAAATTTTTTTTTTACTAATATTACTACTGAGATAAACATTATTACTATTAAAAAAATCGCTACTTAACTTTGCAAGCTATAAAACATAACTGTTATTTCAATAAAATAAAATATTTGTTTCAACGAAATAAAAAATTAATTAATAATAACATATAATTAAAAACCTAATAAAAAATACTTCCAGAACACCTACAACATCAATTTATAAAACATGTTGATGTAAAAACGCCAAAAAAACCCAAAACGGTTTTTTTTAAAACCGTTACATTTGGACTGAGTTGTTTGCTCGGAAAGTGGAACTTTTGATTTTGGAACTACATTTTTCGGACAATTGACATTTGAGGAATGCATAAAAGATAATTTTGGTTAAAAATTTTTAGTTTTGAAAAAAATTAAAACTCGACCAATTTATAAGCTCTTCACAAACTCGATTAAATCGATTAAATAACGGATTTTTGTACAAAAATTTTATTTCTGTTTTAAAAGGTGAAGCGAAATCACAATTTTTAAAAGTAATTTGCACATCTACAGCCTAAACCTGATTAAATGACATCTGAATCGATAAAATCAGACCGATTTTATTGGTCTGGGAGGAGTTGAAGTCACAAAAAAAACCTTAGCCTATTAATTATATAGATACGCAGGATGATTAAAACAAATTTGTGGCTATAACTTTTAATTGGTTGTAGCTATAATAAAATTTTCTTCAAATATATTGTTCTTGAAGCTTGTTGAAGATTTTAAAAATATAAAAACAACATTTTAAAAAAATGAAATTTCGTGCAAAAAATCATAGGTAGCCTTGTTTTTTCGATGACGCATAGTATTTATTAATTTTTTTGCCATACAAAAACAAATTCGCCTTAAAAAAACTCAATATAATAAAAGAAAATCAAAAATTCAAATTTGAATTTTTTTTTATTTTTACAACAAAATCAAGTTTTATACCATTTTTTGAGAAAACATTCAATTAAGTGGACTCTTTTTAAAGGCAATGATTAAAATATAAATAATAAAGTAACGGTAAAAACGTTAACATTTTTCTAAGTCAATTAATTGCATTTAAATACAAAAAAGAAATAAATGAAATTTTTTATAAACTGACAGAGATATTCGCTTCCAAATATAAAACGTTAAATTTCAGAGAGTTTTTTTCTCTGAATTGGCGTTTGGTAAAAATACACGTTAAACAACTACAGGCAATATTAAGAAAATTAATTAAAAATACATCTGGTAAAATAATTACTGTATTGCAAACATATTTCAAAGAAAATTGAACAAAAATTAAGAAAAACAAAAAAAAATTTTGAAAACCGTTGAAATTTGACTGAGTTGTTTGCTCGGAAAGTGGAACTTTTGATTTTGGAACTACATTTTTCGGACAATTGACATTTGAGGAATGCATAAAAGATAATTTTGGTGAAAAATTTTTAGTTTTGAAAAAAATTCAAAAGCGACCAATTTATAAGCTTTTCTTAAATTAAATTTTCAATCGATTAAATAGCGGATTTTTGTACAATAATTTTATTTCTGTTTTAAAAGCTTGGTAACCCCCTGAAGCGAAATCACAATTTTTAAAAGTAGTTGGCACATCTACAGCCTAAACCTAATTTAATGACATCTGAATCGATAAAATCGGTCCATTGGTCTGGTAGGAGTTGAAGTCACAAAAAAAACCTTAGCCTATTAATTATATAGATGTCCATCCCAAAAAAACTTGTTTCATTTCTGGAAACCTTGTGGTCTTGAAAAGCTCAAAGAATGTGAACAAAATTTAAATTCAAACTTATCTTAAAAAACTAAATGAATCGAAGCTAGGTTTTTTTAGAAGTTATTGGCTTGAAATTAATTAAAAAAGTTTAAATAGATTTGTAGATTTTAATCTGAACTGTAAAATTTTGAATTTGAAATGGCAAAAATTGAATTTGAAGTTAAAAACCTGTATTAAAACAAACTTTCTGTCAAATGAAGAAACGAACTCGGACTACAGCAGTTGGCTCGTACGCCACACACTGAGCATGAACTTTTACGGCCTCCAGAAGTGTATGTATGTATATCACTAGTAATTTGTAAATTCACCATGTTATGAAAAAAGTTGTTTTGAACCCAATTTAAAATGTTGTGGGTTAATTTGAATAAACTAGTAAGCAATTGTAATATATTATATTGCAGCTTATAATGTTTCTTAGGTCTTGTGCTTAAATTTTGTTTCTTACTGTCACTTCCTGTAATCAATAAAGCCATCTTACATTTTATTACAAATATTATTATAGTTTTTTGTCTATAATATTTGAGACTAGTGTGATATAATACTGATTAAAATGTTGCTATAATATAATTTGTTTCAATAATTATCTTTTGAAGCGTAAATAATTGCTTATTTATACTCACCAGCCTTAGTCGTTTATGTGCCTGTATAGTTGGCATACAAAATATTTATAGAAAAAAAAAACAAAAATATTTTCTATATTATATGTTCGCGGCCTTAAATGCTACCCCAGAACAAATGTCATTGCCATGGTTATAAAAGCAACCCGTCAAACAAACAGTAACAAATTAAAAAAAAAAAACAAAAACAACAACAACAACAACTACTGCAGCAACAACTTATACGAATACAAAAACAAAATATAGAACAAAAATGCCAAAAAGCTGGGTATTTAAATAAATCACATGAAAAGCACAACAAATTCGTCTGTCTCAATGTCGCTGCGATGCGTCTGGCTGTCATTTAGTCATTTGTGCACGCATTAAGGCGGCTTTCAATTGGTAATAAGTCTGTCAGCAACAGCTACAACAAAAACAAAAACAGCAAACATAACTGCTGCTAATCTAGCTGCTAACAGCAACAACAACAACAACACCAGCAACACACAATGGAGCTTTTCTACTTGCTATAACCTAACCCAATAACAACAAACACAAAAGCAGCGATTATGACAAGTAGACGTCATGTTGTTGGATTTGTTTTCTTTTTTTGTTTTTGTTCTAGCGTTTGCTATAGTTGTTGTTGTTGTTTTTGTTTTTGTTTGCCGCCAGCAACAACATTCGTCACAATTTCATTCATTCCCTCTCACATAAACACACTAACATAACAACAACAAATCACACGCGCTTTTAGGCCTATGTATTGGGTTTATTTTCCTGCATGTGTGTGTATGTGTGTGTGTTTGTGTTTTTGTTCTTGCCTAAAGAAAACGAAGAGAAAGAAATAGCAGAAAATATAACAAGAAAATACATCAAAAACAAAAAAAAAAAAATAAAAAAAATACAACAAAACAAAAACAGCAACAACATAGACAACGACCAAAAGTTGTCGTCATTCAATGACAAAATTTAGCTCGGTCTGGTTTCGCTTCATTAAAGCTTTAAAAGCAAAAACAGCAGAAAAAAAAAAAAATACATATAACAAGAAAGAGTTGCCAGAGGCAAGCAATTTAAAGTCATCACGTCTCACCAGCTGTTATGATTAATTCTCAACACGCGATGAATGGCTGAATTTTTATGTGGTGCAAAATTTGTTTTGGAATCTCTTGGAATGGCTGTTAAAAAGACCGGAAATGTCTAGGGTCTGGCAACAACAATTGGCGTTGGCGTTGGTGTTGATTGTCGAATTTGTTTTCTTTTTAATTTTTTGACAACATAATAAACTATAATCTTTAGGCAAATGACACTGAAAAATTGTCATGTTATGAGAAAGAAATGTTTGCAGAAGATTTTTTTAAAAATGTATATGTAATAACTTAATGAGCGGAAATATTTAAAAAAAAAAAATTAAACAGTGAAAATAAAACTGATGTACAAATAGTCATGGCCTGTGTTTGAATTTCATTAAGACAGATCGGCAAATCCAGAAAAAGTAAACCTAAACCTTAAAAAATAAAAATGCTTCAAGTTCAATATAAATACATGGAACGTTAAGGATATTGTTTGTGTTTTCTTACGGTAAAAGCATTTTGGAAAAAACATATTGTATACTTAAATTTTAACTGATTTGATTGAATGTATTTCTAATCTGCAGGTTTTTATTTTTTGTAATTTGGTATTTCGCGATTTAAATATCAAAGCACATTTATATAATATTCACAATTGAAACTTTTTTTTATTGAAAAGTGAACATTAAAATTTTTTAAAAAAATAATTTTCTATCGAAAAATATAATATAAAAAAGTGATTCAAGAGTGAAACGTGAGTGACAATTTTTATTGATAAGTTGGATTATCTTGGAAAATAATTGGCTGGCACGATTTATGTCTTGGGTTTACTTTTTATATAAAATTAGTGATTTTTGTATTTTTTAATTCAAGCAAACACAATTATATTTCATTAAAAAAGCATTTGAAGAAGTGAATGTGAGTGACATTTAATTTTTTTTTGTTTATTTTTGTATTAGAAATGAAAGAAAATGACGAAACATCAAGAAAACGTGAAAGCCGACCCTAAAAGAACGTATGAAAAAAAATATAGAGAAAAAAATCTAGTTATATCACTATCATTTGTAGAGAAATTTTATTGAAAATGAAAAACTTTTCTTATATTTTGATAAAAAATTCACTAAGAGAAGTATTTTCTTCAATAAAAACAAATATTTTCTCAAAAAAAAAAGTATTTTTCTCTAAAAACGATCTATTTTTCTATTTCATGGAACCTTTTTATCATTTTTAGAGAATTTTAAGTATCGCAATTAGAGAAAAGCATTCTCTGGAGCAAAGTCTATACCTTTTTTAACCGTAGTGAAGATAGCAATGCACGCCCAGCCACGTTTCGAAGTTCGAAAATATTAAACCAAAAATTCACCACACACAATATTTTGACCATAAGCGAAAGTGTTCAAATGCTCAACCAAATATTATGCTTATCCTTGTCAATGTGGTAATTTCACATTTAAGTAGCTACACAATTAGCAGACACAAGATAATTTATTCCGTGGCTCAGTTGGTTAAGCGGTTGATTTGATGTGATGAATCGAGTGACCCTGGTTCGATTCTCAGCCGAACTGATTTATGTTTTTTTTTTTTTTTTTGTTATTTTTATATTATTATTTTATATTATTAATTATTTAATGTACAAATTGCATTGTGCAACATTTTTATTTTTTGCCACATCTCCGGACTAATCTATTGCATTTTCTTTTGTTCTAAATTGTGCAGTTTTCAATATGCTATGATTTCGAAAGTAAGCCTCAAGTATAAATAACACAGAGAAACACAGAAAATAATTCTTATATACCACTATATAATGATGAAAGTACTACCCCATGACAGCAGAACAACCCTGGCGGGGTTTGGCAAACTTAGGCGAAAATGTTTGGAAAATGATTTTTTTGATCGTCTTACTCCCAATACTGGACAAGTAGAGCCCAAAAACTGAAGCGTTGACAAGCGAAGAAATCCACTGTTCACCCAAATTAAATGCGTAAAAAAAAATATGTTCCGCGCCTAAGTTATCAAAACCACGCCAGGGGTTTGAAGCCCAAAAATTTAAATTCATTAATTTTTCGATTTATTTAATTAATTTTAATTTTAATTTAATTTTTTAAAAATAAACTTTTAGGTTTAAAACGAGCCATAGATTTAAAAAGAGTTTTAAGGGTTTTCAATTTAAACTCAAATTTTCAACCGTATAGTTGCTGGAATTCTATGAATAGTCTTTTGTGATTAGGCTTTTGTGGCTGGGCTTTTGTGGCTAGGCTTGCGTTGCTAGGTTTTTGTGGCTACACGGAGAAAACTGTTTGCTAAATTTGTATGGAGATTAAGCAAAACTTGAGCATAATTCTCAGCCACTTCAAAATATTGCTTATTTTCAGCAAAAATCAAGCAAATTTTGCTATTTAAATTTATAATAACTTAGCAAATTTTCGCTTGAACTAAATCAAAATTTGCTTTTTCGATTTATAATAACTGAGCGAATGTTTGCTCGAATCAAATCAAAATTTGCTATTTCTATTTATAAAAAATAAAATAAAAAAAAAAAAACAAATTGGCCATTTCGACTGGGAATCGAACTCGGGCTCCGAGCATGCTAAGCCACACTCTTAACCTGCATGCCACGGTATTTCTATTTATAGTTCGAATTTTGTTTTATATTTCAATAACCTAGCAACTTTTTGCTTGAATCAATTCAAAACTTGCTTTATCAATTTATAATAACTGAGCAAATTTTTGCTTAAATTGAGTCAAATTTTGCTTTTGCCTGAACAAAATTACCTTATAATAACTTAGCAAAGTTTGGCTTGAATCAAATCAAAATTTGCTATTTGAATTTATAATAAGTAAGCAAATTATTGCTTAAATTTATCTTTATTTTGCTTTTTTCAAATTATATGAGAAGTAATTTCAATTTAGAAAACGTTTTCTAAAATCAAACCGCTATTGAGCAAAATTTTGCTGATTTGCGGTTAAGCAAAGTAATGGCTTGATTCAAGCAAAATAGTTTTCTCCGTGTAGGCTTATTGTTTGATATTAGTTTCTGGAATTGTGTGGCTGGTCTTTTGTGGCTGGGCTTTTGTGGCTGGACTTTTGTGGGTAGGCTTGCGTTGCTAGGTTTTTGGGGCTAGGCTTACGTTTTTGGTCTTTGTTTCTGGAATTGTGTGGCTAGTCTTCTGTGGCTAAGCTTTTTGTGGCTTTTCTGGCTAGGTTTTTGTGGCTAGGCTTAAGTTGCTAGGGTTCTGTAGCTAAGTTTACGTTACTAATTGTAAGAATTGTGTGGCTAGGCTTACGTTGCTAGATCTTAGTTGTTAGAATCGTGTGGCTAGTCCCTTGTGGCTATGTTTTTGTGACTAGGCATAAGCATATTTAGAAATTTAAACTCTTGAGTTGCATGGGAGGTAGGCGTATTTGTAGGATTCCAAATTTTTTATTCTAGATTTTTATGAACATGTATACCAAGTGTTTAAGGACAAAACACAGCCAGACGGACGGACGTACAGGCAATCGGACAGACGACGCTGATCAAGAATATATATAATTTTCTTTACCGAACTTTTATTTATCGTACTTGCTTATTTCAGAGTGTTATAAACGTTGGCACTAGCTAATATCGCCTGACTTTACAGGTTTAGGGTATTAAGACGCTAGCAAAAATAGTCCAAATTGATACAGGATTATTAATTTTGATTTTGCTTTGCATGTCAAAAATAATAATCTGTATTATTTTGCTGCGAAAGGAACGCAACTTTTATTACTCATATTTATACTTTTCAAAAAGTTTTTCTTACGAAAGTAGGTACCATCCAAAAATGTTTGTGGGCAGTATTTTTTTTTAATGTTTGTTTTATAAAGTTGAATTCACGGTTATTTGTAAGAATCGTTAATTTATTAATTTTTAATCCGCTTAACTACAATTTGTTATTAAAACAGTTATAAGAATAATATTAGGTTTTTCACAACTTGAAATAAGAAGTTGTATTCATATTTTCGTCGTATTCACATTGTTTTTTCTTTCTATTTGAAAGATAAAACAAACGTAAGAGCTCAAAAAACGTTTGTTTTTCTTTCAAATATAAAACAAAAACAATGTGAATACGACTTGAATTTAAATACAACGATACAAATGTGTATTTCAAGATGTGAAAAACCTATATACTTATTTAAAATATTTTTTAACTATTCTGCTATGAAATGAGTTTGGCTTATTTTTCAGTATTTTAACACTTGATTAAACGTGGTAAGTTCAAAATCGTTGCTGATATATTAAAAGATGAGTTAGAAGAGTGTTTGAAATATTTTTTGTTCAAAAGAAATACTTATGTACTAAAATATTTAAAAATATTTTATTGAATAAAAAGTTGCTTTAAAATTAATTGGTGAAAGTATTCTTGAATTCTTCAAATCAAGGAAAAATATAGACGCCAACATATCCTGTTTACAAATCAAATTGGATTCTGAAAGTTAAACGCAGCTTTTACTTTATTTTCTGTTTCACTGAACATGAAAAATTTTAAAACTTTTGTTTTTAAATAACACATTGACTTACAGATGTCATACGTAGACTGGAGGAGAGAGTTAGGAATTGAGAACTTTATAAATTTTTTTATTTGACAATTTTAAGTGTTATAAAGCAATGAATATAAACCTAAGCATAAATAATGAGCAGCAGCGTTTTCATACCGATTATACACAAGTTAAAAGAAATGATTGCAAACATTGCCTTCCACAAGCAGTGTGACCGAAATTTGCTGTGGTGTATTGTGGTGAATTTAAAAACTGTGGCTGAGTTCGAAAAAATCCGACGCTATCTTCACCCAATGGGTGAAGATAGCGTCGGATTTTTCAGCCACACTTTCGAATTCGAATATGCATGCGTTGCTATCTTCACTCCGGTCCTTTTTTATCATATTCCGAGACACTTTTTTCTGAGTGCAGATTAACCACGATGCAAAAAAAAAAGACGATTAAAATTGATTTGAAACGTGAGTGACACCAATGTGAAACGTGAGTGACGAAATGAGTATATGAAATAATCTTAAAATTCTGAGTAAAAAAAAAATTTTTTCCTGTAGTTAAAATTTCTACTCAATTTCGTTACGGAAAATTACTTTGTTATTTATAGTAACTCAAACTTTCAATTCGAAAAATGAAAATCGTTCGAAAACGTGAGTGACACACCATTTAAAGATAGTTTTTCGAAATGAGTAAATATATATAAAACTTTTTACATGAACTTTTAATAGTGAGCCTAAGACTTATTGTACCCCTTTAATTATACCCTAAACCTGAAAGGTCAGAGTATATTAACTTTGTGCAAACGTTTGTAACGCATAGAACGAAGCGAGTCCGGTATAGAAAAGTATATATATTCTTGATCAGCGTCACCTCGTGAGTCGAGCTGTTCATGTCCGTCCGTCCGTCCGTCCGTCCGTCCGTCTGTCTGTCTATGTGTTGTCCGTATACACAGGATTAGAAGAAAGAGTGGAGATAATTGGATGAAACTTAGTAAACAAGGTCACATGCACCCAAGGATCTGCACCATTGAATAATTTTGGAATCCGCCCACAGACAGGCCTACCTCCCATACAACGCAAAAGTTGAAAACTGCATAACTCAGCTCATAATTAGCCTACAACAATTAAATTTGATGTGTATGTATTTTATATCAATACAAAGATTTTTTTAAAAAATGAACGTTATCCGCTTGCGGACACGCCCACCTCCCATACAACCCAAAAATTGAAAACGCAATAAATAAGCCTGTGTTTAACCTACAGAGCTAAAATTTGGCACATATGTTTTTTATAACAACGCAAAGATGGTTTTGACGCTTACAGACACGCCTACCTCCCATACAACGCAAAAACTTAAAACTGCATAACTCACCTCATAATAAGCCTACAACAATAAAATTTGATATGTATGTGTTTTATATCAACACAAAGATGTCTTCAAAAAATGGACGTCATCCGCTCACGGACATGCAACCCACCTCCCATACAACCCAAAAATTGAAAACACAATAAATAAGCCTCTGTTTAACCTACAGAGCTAAAATTTGGCACGTATGTTTTTGATGACAAGAAAAAGATGGTTTTGAAAAATACGCCTACGGACAATTTGGTATGTATGTATTTTATACCAAAACTAAGGTGTGTTCAAAAATTGGGAGTAATCCGTCCGTGAACTCGCCCACCTCCGATAGCGAAAGCACAATAAAGGCATTAACTGTGAGCTACAGGAATAAAACTTGGTATGTGTTAATTTTCCATCAACATTTAAATGCATATAAAATATAGGTTCATCCGCCCACGGAGACGCCCATTTACAATAAAAATTTTTTTGTTTTTGAAAAGTAGGTTTAGGGTATTTCATAGTCGGCCTAGACCGACTTTAGACTTTCTTTACTTGTTTTATTTTAAAAGCTTTAATATTTAATGTAGAAAAATTTGTGTTTACTGCTTTGATTGAAACGTGAGTGACACTGAATTAACCGAGATTCAGATTCGGCTGAGATCAAGAATTTTTTTTTGTAATATTTATTTGTTTATTTTTATGAAATTTTATTCATTTTTATTTAATCGTTTTGAAAATTGTTTAGTTTCTAGACTATTTTGGCTGAGAAAATTTTTGATCTTGCTTTGAACCTCTTTTTGACCGGGTTCGACAAATAAATAATTTTTAATTTAGTTCAACATTTTTAAACTTGTACACCGGGCTTAAGCTTAAACGTTTTTCAAAAAATATTTTTTTCGAACTCTTTTTTTAATTTTTTTGGGCATATCATAATGAATTTTTTAAGTTAGCCAGTTGTCAATGAACTTAGGTGTATAAATAAATTTTTTTTTTCGGTTGTGCCAATCTTTAAATTTTCTTGAACGATTTGTATTTCAAAATTAAATTAATCTCTGATCTACATTTTCACGTTATTGTTTTTTAATAGTCTGCCTAATAAAACATTTAATGCATAAATACTGTCTTTTTTCTTCTCACTTAACCCATTTAACTCTGAACGGGCATTTTTGATATATTCCAAAAGCTAAATTTTGCTACAAAAAGGGCCGTTATATAATTCTAAAATAGCTCATTACCGCCATTATAACGTAACAGCTTAAAGAACTGTAATTTTTAATTAAATATAATTTTATTCAGAACAAATATATTTGCAATTATTTTTATAGATTTTTTATTTGTGTTGTGTTAGAATTTATGTCTGTGCTGAAAATATTCGTCCATTGACACCAAATTTTGCAACGATATTGCCTAGCAATTCCTCATTTTTGGTAAGAATTTCAAACTAATGGCTCAAAGAGTTACAATTTGTGTGAAACAGCTTTAAAACTGTCTATACCGAAATTAAAGAAAAATATTTTTTCCGGTACTTATTAACACTTTCAATTTGTACATTATATTGGACGCATAAGAAAAAAAATTTTTTTTTCAACGTATTTTTTAAAATCAAATAGCCATGAAATGAAGTTGTACCAACATGACAAAAATAAATTTGGAGAGATATTGGAGGATTTCCGATTTTGTACCCAATAGAAGCTTAAAAGTTTTTTATTTCTCGTGTTAATATATTTTGCAAAAAAACAAAAGAGTTTATTGTGAAAAGTGTGCAAAGCTTAATGTTTTTTTTTTCATAATAATATTAAAAATAAATCATTTGCAGTGGTCTTCGGTTATTTTAGTTGAAGGTAAGAACACCTATATATTATAATATCACCTTTCAATAATTTTTTCCTTCAAATTGGATAGCCTGACAAAAGCTAAGCAGCGCATGTTATAATCAGAGGGATGTTTTTTTATTTTTTTATGACCTAAATGATGGGAATATTACCTCAAAAAAATTTTCCACGATTATTCTAGCAAAGCCATTCAAAGGGTTAATAAAAATTTCATAAATTAAGACTTAGTTTGTTATTCATTCTAAATACGTTGTGTTGCATAATAGGTTTATGAAAACTTGAAAATTTTTTAACAAAAAGTTTTCTCCAATTTTTCACCTTTTCATCAGCCATTTTAACAAAAAAGTCTTCGACTTCTTATCAACGACTCTTACAACCACTGTATACCGAATAACAACCTATTTAGTTGATTAAAATTCTCAAAAATTATAGTTAAATTGGTGCAAAGCATTAGTACTCACCATGACTCAAAGGGTTAAGCTTCTTGTATCGGAATGGACACTGGTTTTTGAAAAACTTGACAACCGCTTGAAAAAAATTATTTCTATTGGAATATACGTATATATTTCTATTGATATAAATATATAATTTCAATTTGAATATCTAGCTATTAACTCTTCATTCGTTTGCATAAAAAAGTTCACCCACGCTCTCGCTTTTAGTCACGGGCTCTATTTTATTATATAATAAAAGACAAATTCAAAAAGCTTGGTTCCAAATTAACAGATATTATATTCGATAAGACATAATAGTCAATAGTTTAAAATTTCATGTCTAGAAATATATTCCCTTAGTTCCCTTTTATAATTTATTGTGTAGAAAATTTTAAAATTCCAAAAAAATAATTCTTGAGTATTTTATTCAATTTCAATTTTACTTTTCATCTTTACATGCGGCTTTCAGTAACTTCATAGAGAATATTTGAAGGAATATGATCATCTTTTGTATCGTTAACGGTATACTTCATGACATACCTCCATACATTCCTTACATACATTCCTTGGAACTTCACTTTAGTTGGCCAAAAATAATATTCTACATTATATTATACCATCAGACATATTCTGCTAAATTTTATAGTAACATCCAGTATCAAGTTCATTTCTGGTTGTACAGTATTTATTACAATTTACTGACAAAATAAAACATAGTTGTGTTTAATAGTGTGTTAGTACAAATTTCTTATAAAGTGAGTCCATACAGACTTAGACCCCCATAACTCCTTATATATGAACTTTATATATGAATCCAAATATAAGGTTGTATAAATCGTTTACCATAATAACTGAAGGTTAGTTAACATTCAGGCATAAAACTGTTTCAAAATGCGAAATTAATGATTTCCCTGAATAATAATATTAAAATGTTTTAAAATAGTGTATTTTTACTTTAAAACTATTATTTCCTCTCAATCTTAAGAAGTTTTTATGAACTTAAAATACATAACATTAAAACATATAGCTTCTATACCCGAAAACACAGCATATTCCCCATCTATTTTGGTGCAAACAATAAAAAGCTAGAATATTATCGGGTGTGATAAAGTTTAATACAATACTGTGTGAAACAGAAACCAATATTATTTTTATATTTTCCCAGAAAAAACTAAATCGAGTATTGGCGGGGATCTAAGATGATAGCACTGTTCCAAAATAACAAGGTTCCGACAATAGATTTTGGTAAAGAGGTACAAAAATTATGCTTGTACCGGCGTTTTGAATGTTTAAATGAACATGATGGAAGATTTCATCAGACAAGTGCAGCTATTAAAGAACGCTTTATAGGTAAAAGTATTCATTCTATTACAACTGAATTATTATGAACGCTACAAAATAATATACCATATAAATGGTTGCTTAACCCTTTCGACCCCGCTTCAGAACTAGCGGTTTGAAAATGTTGTTTTCATAACTCCTGTGTTTATTAGATCTAAATTAAGCATTTTTAAAGATTTCAGACTTCTAGAGTTATCGTGTCACTATTAGATATTGAATGATGCACATATGTATGTTAGTCTACAATAATGCTCATTTTTTCAAATTTTTTTATTTTTATTTCGCATTTTATGGCTTAAACTGCGTAATTTTATTTTAAATTTATGATTTCAATATACATATATATTTTTTTCAATTTATATTTTCTGCGCAAATTGCACTTTTTTCTCAATTTGTTAAAACTTAACTCTGAATAATGCGTCGTAATTATGTTGATCGCAATAAAATTCTTACTTTTTTGTCATTTTTATATTATAAAAACAGCAATTATATAATTCTATGTCTTCTTTGATGAGTTAGTTCCGTTTGTTTCAAATTAAACGGTACTAAGAAATCAAAGTTGTTTCTAGGCAATGTTCAGGTCGAAAGGGTTAAGTATCCAAATTTGTACTCTTCTGTTTATTAAAAGATATTTATTATATGTAAATCTTTCCATTGTAACGTGACTTATAGTGAAATTTTACGTAACACATTTTTTTCATACTAACTAGTCCTCTCAAATGCTTTTTTATGGGATATTTTAGCATCAATTCTCAAATAGTTCGAAATTAACCCTTAAACACATTCTAAGCTTTCACTTATATCTGGCGTTCAATTTATATTTTGAGCTTTAGTGCATTCAGAGACTTTAGTACAATTTTAAGGCAAATATTTTTGTGGGCACATATTTTTTAGCCCTGTAAAGCCCTGTTTTATGGATCTTTTTTGTCATTGTTTCAAATTGGGACAAAAAAAGACCCATACCCTACCGAGTTAGAGTGTTTACATTTACAAAAATTGTACAAAAATTTTCCCCGTAGTATTTTACATAAATCTCCTGACATATCCTTTAACTATGTAAGGCTCACATGGCTTACTATTATGAAGCACCATAAGAATTTGCAGTAAGGGAAATACAGTGAAACTTCCCTAACTAGAACTTTTCTAACTCGAAATTCTCCATAACTTGGAGCACTATTTGTGATTTCTCGATGCCTTTTTTTTAATTTTTGATTTGTATAACTCGAATTTTCCGTAACTCGAAGTGAAATGAGTTTGAGTTTTGAGTTAGTACGAACAGTGAAACTGTGCAGTGAAACTTCCCTAACTCGAACTCGAAATTCTCCATAACTCGAAGTAGTATTTTTAATTTCTCGAGGAATTTTTGTTATATTTTGGTCTCTTTACTTTTCCGTAACTTGAAGCGAAATTCTGGTCGCTTGCCACTTCGAGTTTGGGAAGTTTTCCCTAAAATTAAACTCAAACGCTAACTTTCAAAAGGCCGATACAAGTGCATTTCGTTTTGGTCCTCTCTGCCAGAATCCGTTGTCGGAACCTTGTGTTTTTTTAATGAGTGAAATAACAGAACAAATATTTGTTGTCATTGAAAACTGAATAAAATTGCAACATAAGCCATAAACTCCCTATTTAAAAATGTAGGATAGATTGTTTTGTGCCGAAAACATAAATTTTTTTTTCGAATTTCAAAACTGAATAAAAAAGACATGCGTAAACTTTCCACAGATAACACATTTTCGAAAAAGCTTTCTCTTGACAACTTCTAAATATAAATAGGCTTACGGAAAACAGTGAAGAACCACTTTCTCACGTGTTTCTCAACCTATTTTGATAATATATTTTTTAAATGAATCAGAGTGCGGTGAATAAGTGCACCGACTATTTTAAATAGATTTGTTTTACCAAATTTTTGAAGAAAATTTCTTTTTCACATTGATTTTGTATCGAATCTACAGAGAATGTATGTGAAAAGCTCGAATTTCGGCCAGTGGAGTGCGATCTAAAGAGCCACGGAAGATTCAGGTTTGTATTTTATCCCTCTGATGCGGAATGTACTATAGCGTGAGTGAAAACGAACCAGAAAAACTCATGTTTAAATTCCATCTCATGCGGAACGTTTCAGGAACGTGGTGACCGTGGCATGCAGGTTAAGTGTGTGGCTACGCATGCTCGCAGCCCGCGTTCGATTCCCAGTCGCGGCAAAAGTTTTTGTCACTAAAAAATTTTTCTGATAGGTCACCACCTTTCTGCAGACAATGACAACCTCTCTGAGAGTAAATAATGAAATGTAAAGCTTCTTGAGAACATGAACTTTAGCCGTTCGGAGTCGGAATAAAACATATAGGTCCAGTTCTCGGTCAATTGTGCGTAAGCATTTAATAACTTCAAGAAGCTTTGTATAGCATTGCTTACTCTCTGAGGTTTGTCATTGCCTGCAGGGAAGTGACGGCCCATCAGATAAATTTTTCTATTGTAAATTGTTCTGCTAGATATGAGGCTTGAAGTCGGGCTATCACGCAGTTATCGAAATTCGTATGAGAAAACAACAACAAAGTCTCCAGCTAGTTGAGTGTAGAGAAAGTCAACTACCGATCGAGTTGAGTAAAGTTGCGTTGCCAAGTTCTTATTTCTTAGTTGGTTTGTGTACGGGATAGGGTAAAATATCATAGATTCTGCCAAAATGTGATGTGAGTACAAAAACAAAATTCAATTCCTTCAAGCAGCCATCTGTGTTATATTCAAAATATTTCAAAATGTATTAGATGGATGATTTATTGGCAGGTAACAAATTTTAATTTATTTATTGATGCGGTCTGTCATAACAAAAGTGTTGCCAACTATTGAGCAAATAAAAGCAAAATGAGTAGATATTTTTACCACAAGCGAGTTGAGCACTGGCAAATAGAACGCAGCTATTGTTACAAAGAATATATAATGAAAAACCAGATTTTACTTGAACATTAAATATGTCGAAAACTTATATAAAAGTCTTGCAACGCCCTTATCAATTGGCCGATTTGACAAATGCGATACACCGAACATGGTAGGTTGCTTATTTCCATTAAAGTCATTGGCCAAATAAGTTGAAAAATTAAACCAAGTATATTAGTTTTTCGCAAAAAATTTATTAGAACTTCAAATTGAAGTTTTATATATATTTAAATAAAACTGACTCCAATACTTTAGTTGGTTCTGAAAAAAATATGTAGGCAACAGAATGCGGCTCTGGAAAAAATTCTAAGGTTTCGGAATTCAAATTTATATAAGGATTGACATATTTAATTGAAGAACTTCTAATCAAATAGTTTAAAATATATCTTTCTCTTGTTTGACACAGTTTTTCGCCTCTAACAAAACTTAAAGAAATATTTTATTAGAAATTAAAACAATAAGAAAATTTATCGTGCTCTATTTTATACATTTCTCTAAAGTCTTTAAAAGAAATCGAAACTTTTTATGACATAAATGTCGACTATAAAATGACGGGTATCTTTAAGCCTAGCAACGAGTTTTTCGTATTAAATAAAATACTTCAATCAGCTTTAATGTATGTAACTGGATGACAGTTCGATTTTGTTTAACACATGAACAAGCAAACCAACCCTTAAAAAAATAGCAAAATAAAGGCCTATAATTTTGGTGCTACAAAGAAGACTGAACAAAACAACATGTAAGAGTGTTTGTTGCCAACACAAGCACTTTTAAGGAAACATGCTATTAAAAGGAATACAAGAATGCTTTGCGAAAAAACTTAAATTTTAGAAAATATTTAAAAATATGTAGATAAAGAAGAATTTAGTTGTAATACATATAAAAATATAAGAAACATGCATAGATATATTATATAAGAGCTTTCTATTTTATTGAACAAACTTTTGAAGCTAAAACTTAGATATTTAGATACATTTAAAAATATACAAGCTTGGCGACAAGGTTCTAAAATTGTTTAACAATCACATTTTTTAGCCAATAATTGTAAAAAATACTTGAAATTTTCTGCAGATATTTGAAATAATTTTTTTTTTTTTTTTTTCATATTTCTACTCTCTTCAACATGCTTTTGAAAACTAGTTTTTTTTATTTTTACAGCTTGAAAGTAACTGCAGATTTCGTAACTTTTAGAGCACGTTACTGCTAAACCAGTTAAACGACAATAACAAAAAAAAAAAAAAAACAAGCGATCAACACAAAAAATAACATTAATAACGACCACAACAACAACAACAACAAGAGCAGCATTTAAGCGTTGACGCAAGTCAGCCAAGTTAGTATAAATCGCACACATTAACACAACAAACGTATAAAACTACAAAAAACAGCAGCAACAAAAAAAAAAAAAAAAACAACAACCACAACAAACCACACTGCTGCACACTGCATTTTTGCACTTTTAAAAAGAAACAAAAAAAAAAAAAAACAACAAAATAAACAGTACAAAAATAACAACAACAGCAACTTTAGACACACATTTTGTTTAACAAAATAACCTTAACTTCTATTATATAGCAGAACTCACACATTTGGAAATATATTGCAACTGATTTTATGAACTTATTTTAACTGACTTCATTTTTTTAACGATTATTTTTGCGGATGTTTGCTTTTCAACGTTTTGCGTTCATTTGAAGCATACAACGAATTCTTGTTCGAATGGCAACCGACGATGATGTTTGTCAGTGTATCTGAGTGGTTAAAAAGGCAGACACGTATAGCAGGGCAACAACAACAACATGAACGCAGCAGCAAGCACATGTATAGTATGCGTGTATAAGTGAATCTGTAGTAGCATTTGACTGTGTGTGTGTTTGTCTGGCATATGCATGTTTTCTATCCATGTGTATTGTTTTGTATTGCACATGTATTTGTGTATCTGTGTGCTGCCGCCGATACTACTCTGTTTTAACCCCAGCAAGACAATACAAAAAATTTCCCTACACAAAATTCCCATTTTGGTTAATTTCCCTTATTGGGAAGTTTGTCTACTCTGCTGTGGCTGTGTTGCTTTAAGCCTTCAATGGTAGTGAGCGCGTTTTTCGTTGCATTAAATTTCCCTTTAGTGGGAAATTTTATCATTTAACTATTTTTATCAACGCATAGGATTTTTGTTATTGTGGTATTTTCAATGTCAGGGATATTTGAAGTGGTTGCAGCCAAAATTTCCCTTTGCCGTTTGGCTAGAAAAGTTATTCGCGGCGAAAGTTCGCCAATGTTTAAATTTGGCTAGAGCTTTTTCTGCAATTTTCTTTTTCTTGCTTTTCTGCTTTTCATGCATATTCTGCTCGGCTTATTTACTCCCTTAAAAGTCGTTCTTATATTTCTCAACTATTTACCAGTGCGCTTTTTATTATTTTGTTTTTTTTTTTTTTTTTTTTTGTTGCTTAACCTTCAGCGCCTCACTTGTATGTTCAAGCTTTTCAACTCCCAGCTTTTTGCTAACACATCTTGTTTCAAACTTTGCTATATTTATATAAATTTAGGTATAGCTGAATTCGTGCTTATATAGCGCTTGCATTATTGTTGTAATTAATGGATATTTGAATTATATTTGCGCTCGTAAAATTTACAACAATAATGCTGAGGCATTCTTTGCTCATGCCCTTCTGTTACTCTTCACATTCTTGCTTTGTTTATTTTTTTTTTTTTTTCTTTTTGTTTCTTTCTCTAACTAGACAAGAGAAATTGTATTTCGTTGCTGTTGTTTTGCAGAAGATTGTCTTCGTCGCTACGTTTATTTTACTTTTTTTGGTGCAGCTTTAATTTATTGTTTCTTGGTTATAAATTCCATTCGTTAATTACAAACGAAAGCCATTAAGATAAGGTATATCTTAATATAAGAGCGATATTTATTTGTTTTAGATTTAATAAATTTCTTATTATATACAAAAGAATTTCATTAAAGCTGAAGTGTTGGGAGGAAAAAAAAAAATATTAGAGATTCGTAGTTTTCAAGATAATCGAGGTTTGTCAAAAATAACTTTAGACTTTTACTCAGCTAAGTAACAGGTATATTTTATAATAATAATATAGGAATCTGAGCATTTTCGTTAATTACTTGGGACTTACTTTAATTAAGTGTTGTAAGTTATTAATTGTAGGTAAAATAAAATTCACATATAAATTCACTAAAAACTTCAATTTCAACTCCAAAGAACAAAAAAAAAATAATATAACATTTCTTTCAATTATGCTAAATTTTTTTTAAGGGGACCCTCAGTTACATTTAATTTTTAATTTTTTAGCAATTTTGTACTATATATAAAAATCCTTTGAAAAAGGAATTTCTAAAATTCCAAAGACAAAGCAAATCCTAAAGGTCTCTACGACACGCCATGCACCGAATGGGTACAGAAATAAAAGCAAATTATTGTTTTTTTTTAAAATTAGGCAATATAAAATAATATTAGCTGCGTTCTATTCGCCAGTGTTCAACTCGCTTTTGAAAAAAATGTCTTATCATTTTGCTTTTATATGCTCAATAGTTGGCAACACTTTTGTTATGACAGACCACATCAAGAAATAAATTAAAATTTTTTGCCTGCCAATAAATCAATCGACATAAGACATTTCGAAATATTTTGAAAATAAAACAGTTGATGACTGCTTGAAGGAATTAAATTTTGTTTTTGTGCTCACATCACATTTTGGCAAAATCTATAACATTTTACCCTATCTCGTACACAAACCAACTAAAAATTAAGAACTTGGCAACGCAACTTTACTCAGCTCAATCGGTACACTGAGAAAAAAAACATACTTTAAAATTAAACAAAAATTTTTAAAATATAAATTTAACGCCTTTGCGTTTCTACAAAACAAAATTTAAAACAATTGTGTTTAAATATCAACTATACACTCCTTTCAATTTTTTTTCATTCATTATTTCTTTGAAACTTTCTTTGACATTTTTTGAATTTTGAATTTTCATTGGTTTGAAAAATATCGAACATAAAATAAAATAAAAACTAATTCAGTTTTTCAATATTGATATATTTAAAATGCAAACTTCATTGAAAGGAGTTAAGATTTGGTATTCGGAGGGTCCCAAGGGTCGCTGATCACGAATCTGTCATCAAAAACTCGGAAAAAATTAAAAATTTGCATCGGAAAAATTATGCTTTAAAACATTTGTTTTAAATTTAAAAATTTTTGTCTTAAATTTGTTTTCTTATATAAAAATATTGTTTTAAAAACAAAAACCCTTGTTTTAAATTTAACTTTAAAAACAGTTGTGTTTAATTTAAATTAATTTATTTCAAGCTCTATTTCAAAAACAACAATTTCATTTAATTTTAACACATATTTCCCTCAGTGTAGTTAACTTTCTCTATGCCCAACTAGCTGGAGACTTTGTTGTTGTTTTCTCATACAAAATGTGAAATAAGCGACATTAATTGAGTATAGGATGGGGTACCGAAGGCAGCTATTATATAATTTTAGAGATATTTTTAAATATTTTTAATAATAAATAAATGCAACGCCTTTGTACCACACCTTTTTATATGCAGAAAATCAATAACTTTCAAATTCAGCTAATTTAATAACGTTTTATTAGAAGAAGAATATCGATATTTAATTTTTTAAATTGTATTTTCTCATGTTACTCAGAAGTTTTTTTTTTAAACAACACTAACTAAATTTATTTATAATTCTTTTTAAAATACAAACTAAGTTGATACCAATACATTTTGTTACTGATATATTATTTGCACCTTTTCATAAGCAAAAAAGTTAGAATTTTTTATGGGATTTTTTGTATGGGAAAATGGAAAAATTTTAGCAAATTTTTTAAACGGCATTACAAGGCTAGGATACTTGGATTTTTATGAAACTTTTTTGTAATTTTATTTGAAGTGTTAGGTTTTGATTAAACTTATGAGAGTTTAAAAAAAAATTAGTTTTTGCGAAGAATGATAAATTTTGTGTGTAAAAATATTAAAAACTTAGCAAAGTTTGGAATGGAATGAAAACAACGGGATTCCTTTTTAAGTCCACATATCTTATTCTACTTGCCTAGCCTGGTTCAAGTTTTGTTAATTCGTTAATTTTGCACACTTTTGTGTGTGCAAAATTAGTTAAAAATTAAGTGAGGAAAATTAAAAGTTGGTCTAGTCCCACTATGGAATATCCTTTACCTCCTATTATTTTAAAAAATATCGTGGTGACAAAATAATGGAAACGTATATTTTATACGTATATCTTGAACAATTCGATAATTAAAAATATTGTTTTCGTAAATTATTGTAAATAAATGTCTTTTTTAAGAATATTAGAGTGGGTAAAATTGTAATCTACCACGAATTCTAAGAAGATTTCCCCAAAAAACCATGATTCTAAAATCAGAAACGAGCTTTCCGTTTTTAAAAAGAGAAACTTTTGTATTTTATATATTTTTTTTTTATGCATCCTATGACAATTTGCTCGAATAAATAGATTTTGACGATCTACCGATTCCCGATTCACAATTCCTCTACACAATATCTCACAATAGCCCTATGGAAGCGTGCTAGACTGTCATGCGGAAAACGTGAGTTCGAATCCTGGCTGTGTAAGTATCAAAAATTTTTATTTAATTACTGAAATATTAATTCTGTTTCATTAACTGCGAGGTCAGAAATAACCGTCAAAATAAGTTATATCTAAAAAAAAATTAATTAATTAATTAAAAATCACCGACATGCAGGTGATTGAATCCAGGTCAATCGAGTTCTAGACTCGAACGCCAGCACACTAGGCTAAACTTGAACTTCCCATTCCAAACAATGATAAAATTTCATTAAGTTCTATGTTTATTTCGTTTCAAGTAAGTTGATGACAACTGATTAAACGTTCGCGGCAAGTATAGTTCGCAAGCGAAGTATATTTTATGAATTTTTCAGCTGCGTTGCATTTAGATTTAAAATAATTTTGTCTACTACAATATTATTTGGCGGAAGATATAAGCAATAAATGTTTAATATTTTGAAAAAATTGCAAAGTTGTTTATTTTAATTTTTATGAGCAAAAAGGTAACATAACTGAACATAGAAAGCATTCGAATTTTTGAATTATTTTGAATATAGCTATTTGCTTAAAGTTTTTCTTTTTTATCTTACCTTTTAACTGGTAACTGGTATACCTGAAAAAAAATCACACTAAGAGAACATGTGGTTAGGGACCACGCTAATTTAAAATGAAAAAAAAAAAACAACATATATTTAGTTATAAATGTTTTTCGTTTTTAAGAACGCCATAAGTAATTTATTTTTTCTTAGTTAGACTGAATGTGGTAAATTTTGTTGTTTTTCTTTTGTTATTTTGAATTATTTTAAAAATTAAATAATGAGAGAGATATAACTTTTTCCTTTTTTAGCGCGGTCCCACAGACCAAATGTACCAGTTAAGGGTTAACTTTTTTGAGCAATTTTAGTATCTTAACTTTACTTTATGAAGTTAGTATTTCGTTGTTTCTTCTTTAGTTGCGATGACTTCATGACATCTCCGCTTTAAATAAATAGCCAAATTGGCACAAGTAGCAAGCCACCAGTAAAAATAAATATAACGGTACCATGATCTTATACTACCACTCTTCTTTGTTTTTTTTTATTTTCATTTTTTATGCCCCAAGTTGACGCTTTTGAACTCCCCTCATGTCCTCTACTAGATTTAGATGCGAAAACTGCAAGGATCATTCTATAACCCTCACTTTATTTGTATGAAAGAAATTTTGTATACGTTTTGAGCATTTCCGCCCCACATGTTTATCGGTTTTTTGGGAGTGTTTTAGGGTCGAATATTATATTTATGAGACGTTTCACATACATGGCCCTACGGATCCAAAGGGCCATTCTTTATTTCTTCTGACCAGTGAAGGTTTTTTCCAAATTTACGAAAAATAAGTCTCAGTTTGATGTCTTTAGGGCTTTAAAAGATCAATTTTCTAAGGCTTTCAGACACATTTAAACTACTTAATTTAAACGATACCTAATTATGCAGTTCCGAGACTGGTTTAGTTTTTATAAGGCTTTTGAGGCGGCTCCGCCTCGCCTTGACAGTACCAGTTGCGGGCTATGTGGTATTTTTGTTGAAGACGCAGCACCTGTCCAACACTACCCCCTTCCACACCACAGCTGGTCACCCGCTCTTTTTCCGTAGAAAAAGTCGCTTACTATCCGAACTTGTGAGCCGCCCGGTGGCTTCTAGCTCAGCCCCTACAAATTTTCAAAGAATCCACGGAAACGAGGGCAAAGCAAAATATATGCTGTCTGCAAATAGGGCAACACGGCGTCAAGGCTCCCATGTTACAACAGGCAAATATAACTTTGAAGTTGTCAAGGAGTTTACATACCTTGACACAGCCGGTAAACAGCAACAACAATGTCAACCTGGAGATCAAGCGAAGAGTGACAATTGCTAATAGGTACTACTACGGGCTAAGTAAGCAATTAGGTTCAAGAGCCCTCTCTCGATCGATAAAACTAACACTTTATAAGACGCTCATTATACCTGTACTTTGCAAAATTTTTGGTCCTGTTCGAGTTGGCGACGACTATCGCATTCGAATGAACCACGAACTGTTCGAGCTTTACGACTTAGTTAACAATTCAGCAACTAAGCTGCCTGGGTCATGTCTATTGCATGGATGAAGAAGCTCCAGCGAAAAAGGTTTTTAAAGCGAAAGCAAAGGGTTGATGACGAACGTGAACGAAATTGGAGAAGGCCACTTAAGTAAGTAAGTAACTACGACAATTGCTGGTGCTTTTAAATCGTTTTGGAGTTGCCATGAGGTGTAAAATAGAATCTATTTTTATAACCGCATCAATAGTTTATCGAAAAAATTTCTAGTTTTACGTTTCCTGACCATTGTTTCTGGTTAAGCAGCTGAAATAACTGCACTAAATACCTTCTTACATTTATTTTTTTCATAAATTTTAGATGCATTTCCTTTCTGCACCATTTCTTTCCATTTACTGCACCACTGTAAATTCAAATACCAAACCAAATTGATATAACTTCATTTTTGTCCTAAATCCAAATATATTTCTTTATAGGTTTGCATAAAGCAAACTATAAACTTTTGTGGGTTGAATGGAAGGTATGCATGTCCGAGGGCGTATTCCAAAAATATTCAGTAGTGCAGATCCTTGGGTCTATGTGAAAAAGTGTACCAAGTTTCATGCAATTATCTCAACTCCTTCCTCTTATCCTAGGTTAGCTGACACCACACAGATGAACGGACGGCCATGGCTCAAATGACTCACGAAGTGATTCTGATCAAGATACTTGTCTTAATCTTACTCGCTTAGTTCTGGGTACTACAAACGTTTGCAAAAAATTAATATTAGCTGATATAAGCCTAAGTTTAGGGTGTGACTATCTGAATATCTATGATGAATATCTTCCCGAGGATATTCGTGAAACTCTCATGACTCGCTAAACCAACGCATATGGTTTAGTAGGTATAAATCATTACAATATAATTTTGTTATTTATAATATATGGCTGATTCCACACTAGTGAGGAACGGAAACATGAATCCTAAAATACTTTCAATTGAAATAATTTTTAGTTCTCGTAATAAAATGGAATCTAAAGTTACTCCTGTTGCAAAAATATTTTTAGTTTTAATGTTATTTTATGTTTTTTTTTTTGATAATTTAAGTAAACAAACTCCGAGTTGAGAAAAATTTAAAATATTTTGTTTAGATTTAAAACTTTGAAAACAGTCATCTCTTCATATACATTAAAAAAAAAATTAGGTTAAAATATGGTACACGCAAAGAAATTTTTCGTTTATCGTAACTGAAAAATTCACCAACTATACTTCGTTTGCGAACTGTATTTGCTGCAAACGAGTATTCAGTTGTCATCAACTTAAAAATATTCTTGCTTGAAACGAAAAAACATCGAACTTAATGAAATTTTATCATTGTTTTGGAAGTTCAAGTTTAGCCGAGCGTGCTGGCGGTCAAGTCTAGAAACTTGAGTGACCTGGGTTCAATTCCCAACAGGAACACCAAATTTTTTTTTTTGTTTTAATTAATGTTTTTTATTATTATTTTTATTATTCTTATTTTGACGGTTCCTTTTGACCAAGCAGTTAATGAAACAGAATTAAAATTTCAATAATTAAATTAAAATTTTTGATACTAACACAGCCAAGAATCGAACCCACGTCTCCCGCGTGCCAGTCTAGCATGCTTTCATTGAGCTATTGTGAGATATTGTCTAGAATGAATTTTTTATTTACTTAAGCTGTAACACATTCTTGTTTTTTCGTTTATGGCAAATATTTAACATTTGTCATCAACGAAAGCGAGCTGTGTAGCAGTTGTGTGACTGCGCTTGTGATTAACAGTTGTGTGTATGTTTGTTCACACTCTTAAAATACTTCCTTTTCGTTGATGGCAAATATTAAACGCTTTTCATCACCGAAATCAAGCAACTTTTTTTGTCAGTTGGGAACTACTCGCTTATAACAAATTAATTTATTTTCCTGCAAACGAAGTTTTCAGTTGGAAAAAATAAATTTTTCGGTTGCTGCAATTTAAAAATCACTGCCGTTTATGACAAACAAAATTAATTTCTTGCAACTAAATAACGTGTTTCCCGCAACTAACCATTATTATGCCAACTGTTCAAACGTTTACAAACAATGATTTGAAGCATGACAAACGAAGTTCGTTTGCAGCAAACTGGCGATAAACGTTTTTTTTCTCTGCGTGTACAAAAGATAAAAATGTTATCTAAGAACAGTTTATAAAAAAGATTGGTTACTGCGTTAACAAAGAAAAAATATCCCAAAAAAAAGATATAGTTTTGCTAAGAAGCAAAATGGACTTATGATAAAAATTAAACTTTCCTAAAGTAAGCATATTGATGTTATACATAAATTTGTAAACTTTTTTTATCAAAGAATATCTTTATATTCTTCATTTCCGTTACAAGAAGTTGGTCACACCCGGAACAGTTTTAAAAAGTCTTTCCTAATAATGTAATTTTTGCATGTATATGTATAAATACTTTGATAAAAACGACATTTATAATTTCATATATAGCGAAATTATTTTTCGAAAAATTCATTCGAAAAAATTTTTTGCTAAAAAATATTTTTTTTAAATACTTATGTGGTGACCGTGGCATGCAGGCTAAGTGTGTGGCTTAGCATGCTCGGAGGCCGGGTTCGATTCCCAGCCGTGGCGAAAAGTTTTTTCAATAAAAAATTTTTCTGATCGGTCACCACCTCTCTGCAGACAATGGCAAACCTCAGAGAGTAAATAATGCCAAGTAAAGCTTCTTGAGAACATGAACTTTAGCCATTCGGAGTCGGCATAAAACATGTAGGTCCAGTTCTCGGTCAATTGTGTGCAAAAATTTAATAACACACACAACACAATTGATCATAAGAAGCTCGGTCAAAGTCCTTTCAAGGGCTGAAATGGCCAATTTGTTTTTTGTTTTTTTTTTTTTTTATATTAAAAAATATATTATATTACTATAACATAATTCCGTAAAATGTGAGTGCGGAACGCTTGATTTTTTTTTATAAATTTCAAAGCATTCTTTTAGGCATTTTTTGTTTTGTGATTTATTGAAACTTCAAAAACTTTTTATTATTTTTTTTTCATTTTGAAATTTTCAGTTTTACAAAAAATTTTTAAACTTATTTTGTCGTATCTACTTAGGTTTCCGTTTTTAATTTAAGGTATTTTATAAAAATTTGGAACTAAAAATTTTTATTTGAACAGTTTCATATCGAATATGCGACCATCGCTGATTTCTAAGTTAGCTTTAAGAAAGTCAATATAGAATGTTTTTGACTTGATTCAAACCGGGCCGTCATTTTTGACGGTAAAGAACTAGTATATTAATAAAAAACTAAACATGTGGGTCGAAAATATGTGATGATAATTTTTTTATTCATTAAGTTCTTAAATATAATTCCAACATAATTCGCATTCGTCACACCCGGGTCAATCTTATGTCACACCCGTCCCATTTAAAAGTTTAAAAAATAATGGTTGTTGTAATTTTTTCAAAATATTTGTCACTATTATTCAACAGAAAATAAGCCAAAAATGGTCTCAGTGGGGCAGATGAACTGATTTTCAATGTTAAACTCAGAATTTTTAGTTTTTAGTGACTTGTGCTCGTCACACCCATGTCTTGTGTTTATGTTAGGGTTACTATTAAACTAGTATAAATAATTGCATTATGTTTAAGCTTTTTGAAACCCTGAGAAATTTTCTAATGGACACTATAGTAAATTGCTTAAATTTTAACTGCAATTTAATTAATCATTTTCAGCACGATAAAGAAGTCAAAACGTCACTCCTGTCCCTATGGGTCGAATTTCGTTCAGGAAAAATTGTTTGTTTTTTGTTTTTGAGGCATTTTTTATTATTTTTTAATTTCAATCTTTTTGTCGGTTCACGCGGAAATTGTTCTAAAATCTATCTTTTTAATATTTTTGTTCCAGGCTATTTGAAAAGTATAAAACATAAGAATTGAAGAGGAGATATCGTGCAAGCGACAAGAGACCTCACGTTCGCGACTTAACTTTTATGCGCTGTAAAAAAATTAAACACAAAATAATTCGATTATTATGTCTGCAATCGAAGGGTGATTGATTGATATAATAAAATAAATAGCGTTATTAAAAAAAAAATCCACTTTTTTACTCAAAAATTGAAACTGGACCTTAAAAGTATTCAAAATGAAATGATCTGTGGTTGTTTAACTAAAAACAATAGTATTTCTGTAACAAGACTGTTAAAAACATAAGTTTTAAGAGAAAAATTTTAAATTTTAATTATTTTTTATTTTTGTTAAATAATGTATTAGTTTATTCAGTACATTAAGTAAAAACAATATTTCAAACACAAAATTATTTCTCAAGAAAAGCAACAATAGGTTAAATTTTGTTTATAACAACAACAATTAATTTTGTTTTTTTTTATGAAGATTTATCCAATTATTTTTTTTTACAAATTTTGCTCCAACTCACATTATTGCTGCTCGTTATTTTATTTATCTTTTTATTTTAGTTTTATTAAAACTCAGTGTTTTTAAATGTTTGCAAAAGTATTTCTTATCTTATTATAGTAGTTGCTCAGCTAGATGAAGTATAAGCTGCATAGCTAGTGGCTGTCATGGCCTTGTGTTCTGCCGTTCATCCCCAAAAAATGTAAAATATTTTGCGACAGCAGCAGCATTTATATAAGTTTTAGCGTTAAAAAAAAAAAACTATAGAAACATCATACCTGGCAACTCTGCCATTTCGCAGACACTGATCTGCAGAATGCTTACCCCTAATTGAAGCACACTAAAAAATGCCATTCAGCTCAAGGACATTCGTAGGAATGAGTTAGAAGGGTAGAATTGAAAACAAAAAAAAAAAAAAAACTGTGAAACTGTATGAGTAAAAGATACGCAAAAACTGATCTCAACACTCACAGCTATCAATTCGGCCATTACTCTGAATGCACTTTTGATGCTTCCTTGTTTTTGCTATTTTTGTTTTTTGCCTTTATTTCTTTTTTGTTGTTTTAATGAAAGTTTTCTTTGGTTTTAGCCAACGTTGCGAAATATTTAGCCACGTTGCATAGATGAGCAGCTGTGAGCATTGCATTCACAATGACTGCATTGTGACCAAACTGTTCGGGGAAGAAGGTTAACAAATTAAATTATTTAAGATATATAGGGTCCTGGAGCAAGAAGTTAACAGTGTTTTACTTTTTAGAAATTTTATGTGAAAATTTAAACATAACTTAAAAACACTCCAATAGTTAAAGCAATAGTATATTACTAACAAAAATTTTAACAAATTCTTGTATATTTTTTTTTTCTGTGAAATCTTTTTGAACTTGAAACTTTTTTTTATATCAAGTTTTTTGTGTGAAGTAAAAAAATAAATTTAAAAATTTTTTACAATATTTAGCTACATTTCTAAGATAAGGCATATGTAAGCATAATAATTTTTTATTAACAATCCAGTTTTTTATTTGATTACCAATACCAAAATGTCGTCAACTGTGTACAATTGAGCATATTATGTTTTTTGATAAATGATCCAAAACTCACGTACATTATGCACAAATGGGCGTGTTATTTTTTTGACAAAAAAAAATTTTTATCATTTTAAATTTTAATAAAATTCGAAATGAGTTCACAATCTGCAAAATCAAGTGACGACGTTAAAAAAATTCAGAACTCAACGAAAAAATCCGGTATGTT
The DNA here is from genome assembly GCA_958299015.1 of Tetanocera ferruginea. Taxonomy (NCBI): domain Eukaryota; kingdom Metazoa; phylum Arthropoda; class Insecta; order Diptera; family Sciomyzidae; genus Tetanocera; species Tetanocera ferruginea. Next base: position 106,785,439 of record OY282642.1, on the reverse strand, counting down.
GTCTTGTTCTGGTAGTACTCCTGTTGCAGAGTTAGATTTCTAGAAGAATTGCAAGTTTCACGAAAAAATGAAGAACGTTTACACTAACTTTACACTGTGGTTACCGTGGCATGCAGGATAAGTGTGTGGCTTAGCATGCTCGGAGCCCGAGTTCGATCCTCAGTCGCGGCGAAAAGTTTCTTCAATAAAAAAATTTTTCTTATCGCTCACCACCTCTCTGTAGACAATGGCAAACCTCAGAGAGTAAATAATGGCGTGTAAAGCTTCTTGAGAACATAAACTTTAGCCGTTCGGAGTCGGCATAAAACATGTAAGTCCTGTTCTCGGTCAATTGTGTGCAAACATTTTATAACACACACAACACAACTGATCATAAGAAGCTCGGTCAAAGTCCTTTCAAGGGCCAGTCCTGAAGTGGCCAATTTTTTTTTTTTTTCTTTTACACTTACTACAGAACCCGCAATCGTTAAGTTCTTTCTTTTAATTTTTTATTTTCATATTTCTATCATTGCTTTTTAAAACTAAATAACAAAATATTCATCAAAATTTCTCTAAAATTATGTTTTTGAGAAATTTGATAATTTTAAATGAATTTTAAATTATCTAAACAAAAATAACAAAAATAATTCTTTTGAAGGTTCTTAATGTGCCCTAAAACAGATGCGAATGCGTTTCGAACACGTTTCAAGTCCGTCAGCGCGGAATTCGTTCTTTAATTTGTTGATGGTCCTGTTTCGAACCCGTTAAAAATCCGTCAAAACAATGGTCAGATCGTAAACATAGAATGCAGTTTTTAAGCTGTTATCAAATCTTTTATTTGATTTGCAATCTAGAAAAACCATATTAATTTGATTAAATAACGAGTCCAATGAGAGTTCACATTATTTACAAAACAAAAAAAGAATCGGTTTCATGTTGAAAAAAATTGTTCAGTACACTCAGAAAAATATCAACTGTAATATTAACAGCCGGCCGCTGTCAAAACACTGTTAAGTTGAATGATTTACTTTTATATAAAAAGTTTTCTTTGTTGAATGAACGTTTCAAAGTATTTTTGTGCTGTTAAAATATCACCTGTTTAAATATGTTTGTGTTTTTGTTTTTTTAATGTGTTTTGCATTATTTATCTTATCGTTATCAATATCTCAGTGGAAGTATGCTAGACTGTCATGCTGAGGACCTGGGTTCGTACTAGGGTTGCTAACTCTGAAAAGTACAAAATCGGGACGGACCCATCAAAAATGCGGGACTTGGCTGAAAAATGCGGGACAACATTAGAATTTTTTATTTTTATTAAATATTTCCTTTTATTCTTTGAGAAATAAAGGGTATCAACAATGCCTTTACACCATCGCTTGGTTCCTTGATATTGTTTAGATCTCTTTCCAACTCTTGCCCAATTCATGAAAAAACCCAAAAAATAAATCCAAATCGTTTTGATAAATAAAATATATGAAAAATAAATGATATAGCCTGTTTCAAAAGAAAAGAACATTTTCGCGCATGTTTAAGAATAAGAAAATAATTTGGAGAGTGTTCTTCATTCTGATTGGTCGACATTAAAAATAAAATTGAATATTCTCTGAGCAGAAAAATAAATGAAAAAAATTAATGTATATTCCTAAATTTTGTTGTTCATCGCAACTGTGCTGCGGAAGTACTGAATTTTATTTTTCAAAATCAATCAATCAAAATTGAAAAAAAAGGATTGTCAAAAAATAATTTGTTAGCCAGATAAAAATATTTTCTTGAGAAAATAATTTATTTTTTATGTAATTTGTATTTGATTTCTCTCTCAAGATGCAGGTTGCTGCTGGCCATCGGTGCAACACCGTACTTATGCGATCATTTGTTCTAAATGTTTGCGCATATAAATATTAAGAAAAACAGTAAAAAGCATTAAAAAACAGCATAAAGTTCAGCGAACAGAACAAAAAGAAGAAGAAACTACGCTCTAAAAAATTTTCTAGCTTTAGAAATAATTTCTCACATTTCTATAAGCACGTTTTTAAATGGGTTTCGTGTTCTAGAGACCTACAGTCAACAGACTGTTGCTTTGAAAATGTAATTTGTTGAATTGTATTTAACAGTGAAATCAGTTATTTCAACCCATGATTTTTTTGATATAACAGCATTTATTCCCTGAGTGTTCGGATTCGTACATGAAGTCATACTAATTTTGAGACGAGTCTAAAAAAGCGTAATAAGTGAGACTTTATTGAGAAGAATTTTAAACGAAAACGGATCAGTTTCATATTCGATATGGAATCCATTTCGTATCAAATAAAGAGTGCGAATCTATCTCAAAAACAGAATCGTTTGACATTTTGGGTTGGCATTTGTAAGATTTTTTATTTACTCAAAAATTTCCTCCATATCTGCCTTTTTTATTTGACTTGAATTTTTTTTTTTTTGACAGACCGATTAATTTTTTTTTTTTTGAGTTTCACGAAAAAGTTAATTAATATTTATTGAATTAATGTTAAGTGTTTAAGGTTAAAGACATATATACGAATTGTACTCCAACTCATTAGATAATAAAAAATTATGCTATCTTTTAAACAAGGATTCATTTGTTTTTTAGTTTAGAAACAGACTACCTACACGGAGAGAAATTTGAGCTGAAAACAATTCCAAATCAATTAATTTTGGAAGTGGTTCTGAGCTTAGCCATAATGTTCTTGATATCAAGCCCTTAAGTGATTGTTTATACAAAAAAAAATAATACACTCCCTCGAGCTAGTGAGTTTTGAATCATTTATCAAAAAATTAATATTCTCACTTGTGTTCAAAACATGACACTTATGGATTGATAGTTACAAAAAAGAATATGCCCAATCTAAGGAATTTTGGAATGGTTTATAAAATGTGAACACAAAAAAAAAATATTTTCAAATAAATATAGAAAAAAAACAAAAAATATTAAAACTCTTAAATAAGCCATTGTACAATATTACAAGTGGCTCAAACAACAAATAACAAAAATTTAAATAAAAATGAGAAGAAAGAGAATTAAAATTATATTTTCATTGTCCAAATTACATAAATTTCATCCAATTCAGACAGGAAAAAATAATTTTTTTTAAATATGTTCTGCACTTTTATACACTTTTATACTAACATAAACAAACACCAACTGAGAATAACATAATTCAGTTGAAAATTTTTTTTGATGAGCAAAAACAACAACAACAAAATTATGTTTTTTAGAAACAAGCACAAGATTACATTCCGAAAAAAGTGTCTCGGAAAATGATAAAAAATGCATCATATTTAGAAAAAAATGGTATAGACTTTGCTCCAGAGAATGCTATTCTCTAATTGCGATACTTAAAATTCTCTAAAAATGATAAAAAGCTTCCATGAAATAGAAAAATATATCGTTTTTAGAGAAAAATACTTTTTTTTTTGAGAAAATATTTGTTTTCATTGAAAAAAATACTTCTCAAAGTGAATTTTTTATCAAAATATAAGAAAAGTTTTTCATTTTCAATAAAATTTCTCTATAAATGAGAAATTTTTTGTGCGAGAAAAATACTTATCATTATTGAAATATTTACATTTCCTAGAAGTAAAGAAATATTTCTTCGAAAATGTGAAAATTTATTCTAATTGAAGAAAATTTTATTTGAAAAAGAGAAAATTGCTATTATCAAAAAAATAGAGAAATTTTTACCGGAGCAAGGTATGTGCTTTTTTCTCAGTGTAGCAAAAACCGATGTATTTATAAAAAAAAAAGAAAATTCAAGCCCAATATCTGGCATAAACTGTGAGCGTTAATAGCATGTTTTGAGATGGTCTTGAGCTCTATTGCGCTGATTTCAGTTACGAACGCTTTGAGCTTGATTTAAGCCCATATTTTTTCTCTCCGTGTACTTGTCAAAATATTTAGGAAAGCTCTTGTCGTCAAATCTCCGCTTGTCAGTGGGAAATTGAGAAGGGTTCTTTAAAAATCATGAGGTTCTTATAACGGAACTAGCAGATATCTTTCTAAATTAGTATTTCGTCATCTTAAAATAAAAAGAACGTAACTCATAATTTTACAAGAAGAAACAAAAATCTTAACAAATTCTTAAAATAATATGTTATTCAAAATTATTTAATGTTATTAAAAATGATCAAAATCGTCAACAAATTTAGTATTTAAAACCATATTTCAGTTTGTTTCATTTCATTGAGGGTATTTTAAAGAAAATTAAAAAAAAAAAAAAAAAAACGATTTCGATAAGTTATGAGTTACGTTATTTCTATATTATGGTGATGATTTCTTATTATTTGTTTTAAGAACTTAAATACTGCAATTAAGCTTCTAGCATTGAAAAAAATAAATACCGAATCCTATGTTTTGCAACCTCAAAGAGTTTAACGTAGCATTTTTAATCACCCTGTATGCTCAAAGCTGCTTATCACATCAGAAAACTGCACACAATCAAGTGAATATTGAAAACACGGTGTAGTGCAATAGAGAGTTTCTTCGGATGGAAAAACTAGAAAATGTGCGAAAAATTCAAGAAATTCGACTTCAAGAACTGCTGGGTGGATGAGGCGAAGTTTACAAAACAAAAAAACATAATGCGACGGGAACAACAATAAGCGGCAAATAAGTAAACGTTTGCAAAAATTAACAAAAAAAACAACACCGTTGAATGTGAGGCCAGAGCACAGCTGGGCCCAACAACTCAACAACGTACTCGCAGCTGTGGAATAGGCGGGTAGGCGTGGTTACTCAAATAAACGGTGCTATTGCCGCAGCTGTAGTCAACTCTTTTTTGAGCACGTACTCATCGCTAAATGTGTGATTAATATAAAACTAGTCGAACTGCACTAACAGCGACGTCTAACAAAAAAGAGCTAACATATAAAAGTACTGCGAGAGCACAAACGTCAGAGAGTGACTACTTTAGTCACTGAGCTCTAATTGCGTTAGAGCAAAAGAGCCAGCAAATTAAAGTTGCCCCTGTATAGGTAGTTGCTGATATGCTCGCAGCCATTTTAGTAAAAGCGAGTGCGCGCTAGTATGCACAGACCGAATGCGACAAACTTCTGCTGCTTGTTATGGCGGCTGTTGTTGGTGGTGCTGCTGCTGCCGGTGCCGCTGCCACTGCATTGGTATGTGAGTAAACTTGTGCGGTTGAGATGAGAGGTTCTCCTCACATGCTAGCAACAAAAACAAAAAAATCAAGTGATGGAATTTGTTAACTTCAAACGAAACAACGTCGCGAAATTTCTATGCATAACATTTGAGTAAAGCTGCGGCAGCAAATTGAGTTGGAGGAATTGGTTGTCCGAGTGCTTTTTTCTCTAGGGAGAAACAAAACTTTGCTGAGATGATGATAAAAACATAATTTAAGAAAAAGTTTTCAAATTTTGCTGACTTGAGTTTAGAAAACTAGATTTTATTTCAAGTATTGCCTGCTGTATTGCCTGCCGCTCATGAGCACGAGTATGAGTTTTTTTTTATTGTTTTACTTAATATGCTTAACTTGGCTCTTTTTCACCACTCTAGAGTAGCCCGCGAATTCACTCCAAATTTTTGAATATTCTTCAACAACAATTGTGTTGCCCATCGTTGTTTAAGTGTTTGTGTTTTCGTTTGTGTACATGTGTTTTTTTTTCAATTTTAATTTTCTTTACTTGCTGCTCTTTTTGTAGCTGTCACAATAATTTTAATATTTTAATATTGCACTTAATTGCAAAAAATAATGAATGTAGCGCTCATAAATGTCACCTCGAATTATATCGACCGGGTTGTTACAATAAGAATAAATTTAACTGTTTTGAGTGTCCATTAAGAGCATTCTTCTTTTTCTTTTTTCCGTTTGCATTTTGTCTGCCATATTTGTTTATTTATATATAAAACTTGATAAGTATATTTGATAAACAAATTTGATAAGCAAATTTGTTAAAAATAAAACTTATATCAATTAAGTGAAATATTTATTATTAATTTATAAAATTTGATTTAAAAAACTTGATAAGCAAATTTTTAAAAAATTCAAATAAATTCAATTAAGTGTAATATTCATTAACAAAGTATTGCATTGTATTGTCTTAAAGTGATTTTAAATAAAATCATAAAGTAACTTATTTAATTGAAAATGATTATATGTGAATTTAAAAAAAAAAAAAAAACAATCTTTATTCTTTATATAGAATTTAATAAATATGCAAGTGGCCTCTGCCTTCTAAATGATAAACTCAGTTTTATTTCGGTTTATATTTTAAACAAAAAATCTTTACTATAGATAGTCTGTTCTATTTTGAACTATCGATAATTAAAACACAAAGTTTTTTAATCGTAGACAAAGTGGTTTGACTTGAACTGAAGTGACTTTTGTAATTGTTTGAACAGACAGGTTACACGGAATTTCTCTGAGAGTATTATTTCGTTTGATGAAACCTAAATGAAAAGAGCCTTATGGCTAGAAACTATTTTGATAATTTCGCGCGAAATTATCGTGTGTGCCATATTTTTCGAAATTGACTTTTTGATGCAAATTTGTTCTACATCCTACAACGCATCACACTGTAAAATATCGCAGCTGAAATCCCTATAGGTTCTCCAAAAATTTAGTGTATATTTTATCGTATGTTATAATGATTTTTTTTTTTTTTGAGGGTGAAATTATCGTATATGGGCTTTTCCGCAGAAAAGTCTATCGTGACCAAAAAATTAAAAGTTAACCAACATTTTTTTTACTTGTATTATTAAAGAGAAATATTTAAAATTAATTTAAGTAGAGAGTTAAAATTTTCCCATGTTGCGATGACAAGATATCGGGTTACCAAGTTAAAGATAAAGTTTTGGTCAGTTTTGTTAATTTCTATGATCATTTTCTCTTTTCAATTTCCATTTCTAAGAGTAATTGTGCAATTGCACTCTTATGCACAACTTTTGCCACACCGCAAAATAAATGCAAAAGAGCAAACAAATATCAATTAAGGGAAAAATTTTGATTTGCTTTTAATGATATTCTGAGGTAACGTCACGCCAGACAAAAAAGCATTAAGTTCTCTTTTTTCTACTCTAAACTTCAAAAGTGCGTGAAATTTTGCATTTTAATAAATTTTAATAAAGTTGAGTAGATTTTATAAAAAAATCGTTAAGAAGAAAAACCGTTAATTTTATATTTAATTTGAAAAGTGAGTAACGTCACGACACATTGCTCGAAATTTGCCTGATATCGTTACTGAATTTGGTTGCACGTATTTTAGTTGAATTTTTTTCCAACTTCTCATGGTCGATGGGGAAGGAGTTAATAAAAATATAATATATAATAGCTAAACTTGATGTTTTATTTACGTCAAATATTTTTTTTTTAAACAAATTTTAACTTAAAATGTTCCAATGGAAATTTAAGTAAAGTAACGCCAGTAACGTCAAGCCAGATGACTTAGCTTAATAAAAAAAAACAAAGAAAAGATTTTTTTAATTTGATAACTAGCAAACTAAACTTATATTATTTCAAATTATTCCAAAAAAATAAATAATAAATAAAAATAAAATAAATAAATAAAGTTTTGTATAAAAAGTCTTGCCCAATTCGCAGAGTTTTGCAAATTTTCTAATCTAAGTCGAAAACCACTTGTTTTTTGTAACGTCACGCCAGTGCATATTCTTGCTTATATCTTTCAATTCTCAGAGTCGATTGTTATAATTTTTTTACTTAATATAGTGCTACTTAATTACAACGCAAATATAAAAAAAGTTTTTAAAACTTAGACTTCTTTATTTTTTTTTTTTAATTTTATCGTACAAAACGTACATAACGCCAGTTTGGAAATGCCCATATGCCATACAAAAATATTATTTACATACTAGTTGTTGTTATATTTACATATTCTTTTAATTTAAAAGGAGAATGTGAAGCATGCCTCTATTCGTTTTACCGTAACTTAAAGTAAAGCACCTTAGTATTCTAAGGTTTAAGAGAAATATTTCGCATACTTTCTTTTTGGGTTCATGAACATAAATGAGACTGGCAGTTTTTGTGAAGCACTCAATCACTAGCATAGCTTCATTCATTCGAAAAAAAAAAACAAAATCAATTGAACTAACCTATGGATATTTTGAAAATTCCACCAAAAAATCTATGAAAAACGTAAATTCGACATTTTTGTTAAAAATGTACCATTAGCCTTTATGTATCTCCTCGAACAAATTTAGAGATGTGCAAAATGTATGTTTGCAAATAGTATTCCATCCAAATATCACAATGAGTATTTAAATATAAAACATAAATAATAAAACATTCTCGAAAAGGACTCGTTAAATGAAACCGACGGCGAAGAAAAAATTTAAGCTCGCTTAAATTAAATAACTTTTTTTTTATATTGAATACATGTTTTTGTTAATTCTTAATATTGCTAAATGTTATTTTATACAAGTTACTAAAACTAATAAAAAAACCGAAACATTGATTTTTCCATATCTTTATATATAAAATTCTTCGGTACATGGATTTGTCACTGAATTCCTGTGAGTGCATGTGGCTGGGTCTGTAAATGGTTTAAATTTAAAGTTTGACCCGGTAGATGGCGCTGTTGTTGCTGTGGGAGTGTTTAAAAGGATATTTGGGATTATAACTCAGAAACGAATTAAGAAATTGTCATGATTCTTTCATTTCACCATTCATTTTTATGCATACAAAAATACAAAATTAATAAAAATAAACATATAAAAAAATCTTTAATGTTTATGATTATCTTGATTTTTCGAACGTATAAACCGTTTTTTAATTTTTACAATACTTTAAATAAATGATATATTAATGCATACCATATAAAAGCACACTTCAATGGTAACACCTTACCGTCTTGAAAACTGGAGATATTGTAGTAATATACCTGAACATGACAAATTAAATAATGATCGATTGAGTGGAGGAAGTTCATAGATTCTAATTAAGTTATTCTGGTATTTTTGGTGAATACCTTGACAAGGCAGAAAAATGTTGAGAAAAACTAAAAATATAGCAACCGATGCTGCCAAAATTGTATACGATTTGATTTTTCTTTAATAAGAACAGTTTGAGATTTGTACACGGAGAGTAATTTGAGCTGAAAACAATCCGAAACCAATTAATTTTGAGAGTGATTCTGAGCTAAGCCATAATGTTCTTGATATCAAGCCATAACGTGATTGTTATTAAAAAAAATTAACATGATAATTTTAGCATAATATATGTGGTTTTTGGATCATTTATCAAAAAAGTAATTTGCCCACATACGTCCGATATAAGCAGTTTTGGATTGTTTATTAAAAAATTAATATGCTGACTGGAGCCCAATTTATGTGAAAATGCCAACAAATTAATGTGAATACTAGAATTAAGACATTTTATTGAAATAGAAAAAAAAAAAAAAATAAAGAAAGGATGCCAAACAAGCATGAAAAAAAATTATATATTCATTGTTCAACTTAGATATATCTGATCCAAATCGGGCAGTAAAATATAATTCTTGAATTTATTTTCTGCAGTTTTATACTTCTAACAGGAACAAAACCAAATGAGAATTACATCGTTCAGCTGAAATTTTTTTGATGAGCAAAAACAACAACAACAAAAGTAATTTTTTTACTAATAAGCTCTTTAAGCACAAATTGACGAGTTTATTATTTAGAATGGGGCTTGGTTTTCAGCTCTATTATGCTGATTTCAGTTACGAACGCTTTGAGCTTGATTTTAGTCAATTTTTTTCTCTTCGTGTAGGTTTTTTTTGTTTTTAAGCTGTACGTAATACAAAAGTGGTTAAAAAAATGCTCACTAATCTCTGTTGAATTCTTAGTAATTTTTTGTTTTATAAAATTTTTACATACATGCTTCGTTTTTTTTCTACACACACACACACACAAATTGGCCATTTCAGCCCTTGAAAGGACTTTGACCGAGCTTCTAATGATGATTAATTGTGTTGTGTGTGTTATTAAATGTTTGCACACAATTGACCAAAAACTGGACCTACATGTTTTATGCCGACTCCGAAAGGCTAAAGTTCATGTTCTCAAGAAGCTTTACATGGCATTATTTGCTCTGTCAGGTTTGCCATTGTCTGCAGAAAGGTGGTGACCGATCAGAAAAATTTTTTACTGAAAAACTTTTCGCCGCGACTGGGGATCGAACTCGGGCTCCGAGAATGCTAAGCCACACATTTAACCTGCATGCCACGGTCACCATTGTTTTTATTCTACACGAAGAGAAATTTCAGCTGAAAACATTGCCAAAGCAATTAATTTTGGAAGTGATTCTGAGCTAAGCTGTAATATTCTTGATATCAAGTCCATTACGAATCCCTTATTTGTTATTTTTTTTTATTTTTAACCCATTTAGGTTGTAGCACCCAATAAATCAAGTACATTTTTATTAGTGTTCACCATCATGTACTTTTTGTAAACCTCCATATGTCTATCAGTGGTGTGTTCGCAAGCTCCAAATATTTGAAAAATCTATCTCCCATAAATTGGAGTCGTCGATTCTGAAGATTTCGGCATTCACACAGAAAGTGGATGATTGTTTCAGTTTCTTTAGGATCATTACAGCTTCGACAAAAGTCTGGCGCTGTAATGCCAATCCTATTGGCCATTACCTCGATGAGGCTGTTACAAATTTTATCGAATTTTACAAAATCATCCAAAATTTTTACACTAGCGCACAGTGTGTTTTTTATAAATTCTTGAGAATAAAAATCTGATTATTAATAAAATCGATCTGATGTTATGTGTTGGTTATTCTTAAGCCAAAAAATGCTTATTTTCATTTCAGATGACAAGACTACGAACTTAGTCTGTAGCGTAAGTTATAATTTTAAAAAATTGTAAATAAATTTTACTTTTAAACTATTTCATTCTAAATTTATATTGAAGTAGTGACTTATGTGGTGTGCAAATCTAATCCGAAGTTGATGGTCTCCATAAAGTTAATTGCAATTACAAATTAAAAACAAATTTTTTAATTTATTTTTTTACTTTTTACTTAATTTATACCTTACATGAGAAATAGTTTGTTAGACGAAAGAATTTCAATTTCAATTTTATAAAAACATAACCGCTTACATGAAAACCTGAAAGTTATTTTTATAATATGAAACAAATAGTGGTAAACAATTAATGAAGTTAATATTTCATGTGACCGCAGATATCTGCAGCTAAAAACAACTCTTTCAGGAAATGATAAGTTGTAACTCTTACTTTCAGGAAATGATAAGTTGAAACAAGAAAATTAAATGAACACTGAAATAAAGCGTTGGAATTTTCTGCGAGAACACTAAACTTTGATTAAGAAACAATGAACAATTTTTGTTTTTCCTAATAAAATTATTTTATTCTATGTTGCCACAAACAAATTTGAAAACTAAATATGCAGAAATGTGGTCTTTCTTTTCCACCTCCTAACCATAAAAATATTAAACATTTAGGAAGATTATTCTCAGCTGATTTCTTATAAAAATTAATATAAAATTTTTTTCAAAATTCCAATCACTTGAAAAGAATGTAGCAAGAAAACTGCTAGCAGTAGAAAATTGTTGTTTTTACCATGGCTTATTCGGACACATTTTGCTTATATTTTAAATAAATTGCAAATCGGAAAGAAATAATTTTGATTTTTTATCCTCTAGAACTGATAAAAGCCTCACTGTATAGTGGTTAGAATACCGTGTTAAGTAAAAAATTGACGAAGTTCAAAAATTACTTAGTTTTTTTAGCGGAAAAATGTTAACTCCATTGATTTATGCAATACAAAGAATTTCAGTTTTTGCATAAAGAACAAGATTTAGAAACTCCCATTTAAAAAACGAACACTTCATATTTTTTAAACTCTTAAAAAACGATCAAAAATACGGCTATTCGTCAAAAAAAGTTGACGTTTCAACGAAAATTTTCATTGATTGCTCAGAGAGGGCTCGTTCCGCTTGATGTGGAATGTCCCATATATTGTTATTCTCTAACCTTTATTTCTTAAATAAGTTACACAAAAATGGGGTTTAAAATGTGCCACTTTTTAAGTAGATTCTAAAGATTTCTCTAGGAATTGATATAATTTATATGCTTTTTCTTTAAAATATTTTTGCGTGAAGAAGAACATGCACACTTCTGCACGTTTGCAATAACTTTCATGAACCACGTTCAGTACACCCAAATTGAAAAAAACGACCTTAACCGAAAACCAAATGGAACAACCAGAACAGTAGACAGTCACAGAGGCGTTCCTGGGCTTGGTGTCACCCGGGGCGGGTACTCATGGTATCACCCCTATAGATAAGAAATTTTTAAATGCAATAAGAAATCAATTCGATGCGATTTAGTGTTTTTATTCTTTATGTTTTTCGAAAAAAAAAGGTTAAATAAAGGGAACTTATTAAGGACGGGGCTAAGTTTTGAACCTCTTAAGAATATTGCATTGAGTTTTGAGGACAATCGGCTTCCGGTTAACAGAACTTTAAATCGATTTTCCTAAACATGTCATTTTTAAAGTCGGCGACCACGATTCGAAGAAAACTACTGAACCGATCGTTTTAAAAATTTCTCCAAATATTGTACATTCAAATAACTCTCAAATGACGTTTAAATTTTTCAATTAGTATCTTTCTTACAATAAAAAAAGGTCGATTTTTTTTTGTAAAAAACATCAACATTCCAACGCGTTCACTGCAAAAACCAATTTTTTTGAGGCACCAGCTGAGAACTGCAATAAATCTGTTATTGCTTTATATTTTTGTACCAAACTTTTTTAAATAATCTTCAAATGTTGTTCACAATAAATCTGTAATAACAATATGTCACAAAAAAATTCTTGAAAGTATGCTTTTTAATGGCGCTGCACAGTGCACTATGGGAAATTTTACCCTATTTTGTGGCCAGAATTCGAAAAGTTGAAGTATCAGCTTAAAACTTGAGTACTTAAGTAAGAAGTATTAAGCTTGCCTAACAAAGGGCCCACTTTTTTATAGGTGGGAGGTATAGAGTTGAATTATCAGGTTGAATTTTGATACAGCACTTTGGCTCGAATTAGTAAGATTCCAATAAAAAAATTTACTTGCCACGCCCACTATTTCTACAGGTAGGCGGTAAAAAGTTTAATAAATGTTGTAATTTTTAGGTTAGAAAAACTATTTTTTTTTTTTAATATCGCACAAAATCGCAATATGAGATGTTGTGGCAATTACACATAAATGATTGCTCCATCGATGTATGATAAGTTTTTCTTAAACTCTCTTGAACTTTTTTTTTAAACTCTGACTAAAGTTTTCTTTTAAAATTACACAATTTCTCGTTAAGGTCACTTATAATAAATTCATTTTCTATCAGAAACATTCATTTAAATAGAAATTATTAATTGATATATTATTGAACAAACTATCACTAGTTGTTTCCATTTTTTAGTTATCTTAAATTGCTGTTAGATTTTGAGGTACATCCATTTAAACACGATATAAAAAACTACATAGAAAAAATATATTTTTAACTCATTTTGAAACAACATATTTGGGATGTACCATAGCAGTTGTAAAACACATTATCTAAAAACAGAGTTTACATTTGTATTCTTTGGAGTATTCCCTGCTAGATAAAACCAAAAATAGAAAGATTCAAACAAGTTGAAAAATTGACTTTTGGCCTCAAAATGGGGCCAAATTTCCCAATGTGCAGTGTATTCATCCTATACAAAATTGGTACAAAAATAGAAGGAGTGCTCCGATGATTATTACATTTTGTATGGTTGAATAATTTAAGCTAAATAAGCAAAATTGCAAAAATGATTGAAATCGGTTAGTTCCTAGGGGTACCTTCCTTGGACCTATATTAATTTTTTACATTATTTTGTATTCGAGTGCTTACAAAAGTTGGCCGATCTTAATAATATTTGGTCAAAAGACTAGGATATTAGAGAAATAGTTTTGCACTGATAACAGAAAAAAACTGATGAGAACTTAAAGGTACCTTCCTTGGACCTATATAAAATTTTTATACGATTTTGTATGGCAGGTACATACAAGAGAAGCCCCATCCTATCAATACTCAGTGAGAATGCTAGACAAGATGATTAATTTCAAGATGATTTTTCTAACAGAAAATGATAGAAATTGGTAAAACCTTAAGGATACCACTCTTGCACCTATATTATTTGTTTTCTAAAAATCCAATTTAAGACACATTTTATGTTATTTATAATAGAAAAATAAATATGGTAACTTTTTTTTTTATCACTCATACTACTACTGACTGTCATCACTATAACTTCTTCGTGAGATTCAATACAAAATTACAGAATCCTTTTTTTTGTAAGTCCTTTGAACTTTGCTAAATTATTTTTCTATGCAAAAATGATTAGTTTTCACAAAAGTCACTTTATTAATCCTGGATAACTTTCTTTTTTATAAAAAGGTGCTGATAATATTTTAGAAATAAAAAGTTAACACTTAAAATTAAATTACGAAAAAGTTTCGCTAAAATCGAAGAATTTTTTTTTTTGTAATTCAATTTTGAAATTTGATAAATTTTTCTGTGCAAAATTTACATTTTTTTTGTAAAAAATCACTTTTTAAATTTGCAAATCTTTCTTGTTTTTAAAAAAGTTCAAATAAAATATTGCAAATAAAAACAAAATACTTTAAATAAAATTACAAAAAAGTTTTACCAAAATCCAATAATCCTCTTTTTTTTTGTTCTAGCTGAAAAACAAAACAACAACATTTTTTTCTATTTTCGTACCATTTCGATACATTGTGCGCTTAACACATAAATAACTTTCGAAACAACCTTTTCGAAATCAATATAACTTGCAATCTAGTTTTCAATGGATAAAATAGCAAGATCGGAAACTCTGCCTTGGAAGACTTGAATAAGTTTTAATAAATTTTAGCTTTGAAAACGTTTCCAGGCAAAAGCCAGGTTTATGTAAACTAGGTCAAAAGTTTAAACTGCAAGTTTCGCTAATTGAGTTTTTCTGAGTATTGCAAAAATTGGGGCATTGCGTTCATATTGTTGCGTTAAACGAAATCGAAGTGTATTTTCAATAATCAATCTTGTGCACCATCATTGAATCGAAATGGTTAAATTTTCAAAATAGAAAATTTCAAATGAAATAAATTCGACCCTTTATGCGCTTTCGTATATCGCCTTCTTTTTCCATCATGCTTGGAAAAAAAACTACTCATGCTTGCACCAAGTTTTATATCAAGAATAAAAAATTAACAAAATCGAGGTTTTAGCAAACTTTGACATACTTCTAATATACTAAACAGTTATCATGTTCGATAGAAATTATTATAAATAATAAACGTTCTCAAGATAAACTCATGCAAGGGATTATAAAGTGAAACTTTATAACGTTCTATAGCGCTTCGCTCCATCAATTATAATCAACGTGCTTGTTTCAAACTTTAATGTAGTGTTACATGCTTAAATTCAACACCTTCTCATCTTAACTGTAAGTTAATAACAATCTTAAATTCCATAAAACCCTTAAACAACATAAAACTTTCATATTCTCATCGTTTCTGTTAATCTCTAGAATTTTTCAAGTTTTTTCATGCTACGGACATAATCATATTAATTTGATAAAAACAAAAACTTTTCAAAATCTACGTTGATATCTTATCAACCATGCTGTTTTTGTTGTTTACCTCATTAGCATGCATTACCAATTTAGGCTAATTTATTTTAATTTTGAGTCGAAAGCTCTAATATTTTAAATAATGTAAATTTTGAAAACCTGTTTAAGTTTTAATAGCTAAAAAAAAAAAAAATTATGTTTTTAAAATCACTAAAAACTTCGTAAAAGAATTTCTACTTATCTCAATATTTGGTGGCTAAAATATGAAAAACCAATATTTACTCCTCCCCCCACACCTAACGAGCAGCACTTAACATTTGACGCACCTGTCGTTGCGTCATTAACTTGATTGCTTTGCCATAATTGAAATTTAAGTCGCAGACACTGAGCGACAATTGCTGCGCGCTGCTGCTGCTGCTGCTGTTGCTCTTAAGTGAACGCGTTCACAACCGCTGGAGTGCATTAATATCGGATTTGAATAAATAGTCATAAAAAGTGATGGCGGAATGTGTGAATTTATGTGTATTAAAATTTCTTATAACGTGCATACTTCGGTTGTGTAGATAAATTTAATGCTTTCGTTTTAAAGAAATTTTATAAATTTATTTTAAGCAAACAATATTTTTACATATATTTTAATGACAAAATTAATGCATTATTGTATTTGTTTATTTGCAGGAAAATGCATAACATGCCGTCGGTAAGTTTTAATTTTCATAGTTAATTTCCATTTATGAAACTCTTTCATATAATTATGTTTCATTATATTTTGCTTCAAATAAACACATATTAGTTATTAAAAAATACTGCAAGTTTATATAAAAAATAAACTAACTATGTAATGTGCAAAATATATTTATTCAGTTCATAAAGATGACATTTTTCTAAAGCTTAACAATGTTTTAAAAGAGCCATTAAATAAATTCATGCATACATAACATTCAATGATAAAAAAAAAAAAAAATTGCCTAACTTTCCAGCCAGCTGGAATATTTTTATGTCTTACACAGGCGCATTCATAAAATTCAAATTAAAAAATAAAAAAATCTTACAAGCAGAGACAAAAGAGGAAATTATAATTAAAAATATCAAAAAAAAAAAAAATTAACATAATCTCCAAAATATGCATGCGTACGTCAACTTAAGCCAGCTTAAAGTTGCGCCCACTTTTGTTGAGAATAAACTTGAAATGCGCGATTTTTGCACGAAATCTATCATAATTTTATGAGCAACTCATAAACGCATAAAATGGTTTGTTGTTGGTTATAAAAAAAAAAGAATTCCGCATTTAATCACTTTAAATACATTAACATAAACATAAAAACCAACAACAACAACAACAACAACAACAACAACACAGTACCAACAACTACAACAACATGACAATAACAATAGTAAAAAGACATAAAAGTAACAAAGAAACGTGCGGCTTCACACGCTGAACATCTGATAAGAGTCAGCAGGGACGTTTATTCATAAAATTAGAGCACACGAATGAGTGATTAATTTAGGAATGAATGAATAAATGTCTGAATGAGTGCTTGAGAAATGCGTAAAAGAGTAGATGAGCTTGTCAATTCTTGATTTATTAAACAGCATTTTTTATTTCATAGTTTTTATTACTTAAACTAGACGCTATGCTGTTGAATGAAACAGCCTCGCTTTAACGAGTGTTATAGAAGCTGCTTGAAAGCTTAGGAAGCTCCAAATAAGTCAGGAAACTAAAAGCAACGAATAACTGTGAGCAATATCAAAAAATTTGAATCATCATATCATGATTTTAAATATTTTGCTCAGATACACGAATCGCTTTCTGATTTTTATTTTTTTAAATTTAAAAAAAATCGTATTTTTAATTTTTTATTTTTTGTTTTCTTTCAGCATTTTTTGGCTAAAAAAATTATTTAATAATTTTTGGGTACAAATAAATTTATCTCTCAAACATAATCTAGGGTGTAAGATTCACTTATACCATGCGCATCCACAGTGGATTCCACACACACACACATATTTTAATATTGAAAATCTGAGGATATTCGTCTTCCTCAATTTTTAGAATGCTTTCACTGTTAGAATATTTTTTGCTCAAAATTTATTACTATGTTTATTTTTTGTATAAAAAACCTAAATTCATACATTTTGTATGTTAATTTTTTTGAAACCCATAAAAATATTTTAATAAAGTAAATCTTTAGTTTTTCAAATAGTTGTTTAATATAATTAATTAAACAACAATAGATACTTTAATGAGTCATAAAGAAAGAGTTGCTTTTTTAACGGATAACCATTTCGCTTGTGAACGTCATTTAAATACAACAAAATTATATTTTCCGGTTTTGTTTTTTTTTTTTTTATTTTTTATTGTTTAAAAAGCAGATCAAAACTGTTGTAGATAGTTATCTATAATGTATGCCAAAATTTAATTACTCATAAAAATACCGTTAGATTTAATGTGCAGCCATAAAAAACAATAACTGCATAAGTAATGCGTGCAAAGTTATAGTCTTTGATATGACAAGACTTTATTGTTAAATTTTAAAATAAAATATGTTTGAACAAACAGAAACAGAAACATAAACAGAGACCGTTTCAAGCGTTTGACTACAAAGGAAAAAGAAAATAAAAAAAAAAAAAATAAAATGATATGACTGCACCTTACAGAGTTGTTCGTGGTTTTTCTTTTAATTTTGGTTTTGTGCTACGTGGTTTTAACACTTTAACGATTATTTATAGCACTATAAATAATAGTAATTATTGCGATTAGAAGAACGAATGCAGCCTGAACTCATCCGACAGTCATTGGATCTGGCCAAAGTAATTGATACTATAAACATGTTCTAATTTGAGCAGGAAGATGTTGTTTATGATTTAAAAGAGATTTTAAAGCGTTATTTATAGCACGGCATGTTGGAAGTTTCGAAAGGACAGACTTACACATGAATGCGACAACATCCTGTAGAATACTAATATTTAAATTTCGTTTTTTATGTTGTGCTAAATCCAAAATAATTTGGTAAAAAAATATTTTTTTACTTTTTGAATGTTCATATATAGCTAGTCTTCTTATCAATTTATTTCTTGAACAACTGTACTCATACCAAAATATTTCTGTTAGTTATGGCAATAAATTGAGAGATATAGAAACAAATTTGTTATAAGTAAACTTTTTTTGTTTTTTTTTTAATTAATTTAATTTGTGTTTTTTTTTAATTTTTTATTTAAAAATTATAATTTTTTAATTTAATCCGAGTGTGGAGAAGGACTGAACAGACTACTTTTTTTTATAATTATAAATACGAAATTGCTCGAATAGGCGACACCAGTGCATCTAAAAACTTTAAAGAATGTTACTGAAATAATTTCAAAGGTACACTATTTGTTGAAAGTAAGACATGCTCAATTCAGCTTCTGACTAAACCATTTTTTCGGAAATGGCCAATCGTTTTTGCTAAAATCGGTTAAAAACCGCAAAAACTAAAAAACAAACAAAAACAGTTTGGCCATTTCATTCCTTGAAAGGACTTTGACCGATCTTCTTATGATCACTTGTGTTGTGTGTGTTATTAAATGTTTGCACACAATTGACCGAGAACTAGACCTACATGTTTTATGCCGACTCCGAACAGCTGAAGTTCATGTTCTCAAGAAGCTTTACATGGCATTATTTACTCTCTGAGGTTTGCCATTGTCTGCAGAGAGGTGGTGACCGATCAGAAAAATTTTTATTTGAAAAAACTTTTTGCCGCGACTGGCGATCGAACTCGGGCTCCGAGCATGCAACCTCAAAAACTACATTACATATATTTCTGCTCGTAATTCAATTCATGCATTAACAAGTGTTTGTTAACATTAAAATTTCAATTCAATCGGTCGAGTCATCTATTTGTATATCATGAATAATTAGTTTTTTATAGGTGTTTAAAAAAAAACATCTTTTCGAAAATGACGATACATCGATTTTTTGGAGTCTCAAAAGAGTTTGTAAAGACCACAAATTTCAAAACATTTTATAATCAATATTTCTGAACATCACAGTCTTCACTTTTTTGCTTATCTTGGCTATGCATTCTGAAGAAAAGAAAAGTTGTATGCAAAAAACTTGATTTTTTGAACAAAAAAGGTTTTGAAAAAAACCAAAACCACTACATGGGGATTTCTCCTATCCAAAAAAAATATGCAGAAATAGTTCTTAAGAGTCCCTCTAACTTTTGAGTCGGTGTCCGGATGACTCTTTATTTTTATACCCCCACGCGTACTGCGTAAAGGGTATATTAATTTTGTCACGACGTGTGGAACGCCCATAAAAGGCGTGATAGGTATAGAAAAGTACATACATTCTTGCTCAGAATCACCACCTGAGTTGATTTAGCTATGTCCGTCTGTCTGTCCGTCTGTCTGTGGACACGATTACAGCCGTAATTTTGAAGCTGTCGTGCTGAAATGCAATATTTAAGCTTTTTTTTTTGAAACTAAGATATAATCGAGAATGAGCTACATCGGATGAAAACCACGTCTGCCACCCATACAATCCCAATAATGAAAACTCCATAAAGAAGCGAATAGTTAAGCTACAAAACTTAAATTCGGTATTTGTATAGTCTATGACAAAACTCAGGTGTGTTAGAAAAATGGACGTCATCCACTCATTAACACGCCCACCTCCCATACAACCTTAATATTGAAACCTATGTATAGAGGCTTGTGTCGAAGCCATACGAATAATATTAAATATTAATTATTTTTTTATAAAAATTAAGCCGTGAGAAAAAAATGGGCGCTATCTACCCTCGAACACGCCCATTTTGTTGTCGAAGCAACAAAAATAAAATTAGATATTTATTGTTTTTATATAAAAATTAAAACGTATTAGAAAAATGGATGTCATCCACCCTCGAACACGCCCACCTCACATACAACCCCAATTTTGAAAACTATATAAATAGGTTTCTGTCGAAGCTACTAAAGTAAAATAAGATATTTATTATTTTTATAATAAAATTAAGATGTGTTACAAAAATTGACATCAACCACTCGAGCACACGCCCACCTCCCATACAACCCCTAATTGAAAACTTTATAAAAAGGCTTGGCTTTACTTTGCAGGAAAACAATTTGATAAGAATGTATTTTTTGAAATCTCATATAAAAAGAGCTGCAATTTAAGATTTTGTACCATTGCGAATCGCCCGTGGGGTATTTTAACTTCGGCCAAGTCGAAGATATACCTTACTAGTTTTGTTTTTATATACACCTTTTTTTATCCATACAAAATCGATCCGGCTTTATATAGTGTCCTTCATTATTTTTTATTTTTTTTTTTATTTTTAATACTAAAATTTGTAATAAATTCCGATATCAGATATAAGTCAGCGCGACTACAAAGACCCAGAGTAACAAGTTTGCAATGAAACTATAATTTTAAGAAATTGCTTACAATTTTAAAATCGCCATACTTTAATCGAAATTTGAGAATTTTGAATTCTAACTCCAGATTTCTAATCTGCAACTCCAGAAATTTAAAATTAACAGGATTTGTGCAAAATCTGGAAAATTTGTTACATAAATATTTAAAAACAAATTAATTTTAATAATATTAGGAGAAAAAAAAAAGGTGGAAATCATAAGAGACCTACACGCAAAGAAAAAAAACCAGTTTGCTCCAAACGAGCTTCGTTTGTCGTGCCTAAAGTCATTTTTTGGAAACGTTTGAACAGATGTCATAATAAAAGTCAGTTGCGGGAAACGCGTTATTTAGTTGCTAGAAATTAATTGTTTTGTTCAACTGAAAACTTCATTTGTAGAAAAAAAGATCCATTTCTTATGACACACACATTTTTAAACTAAAAAAATTCATTCAACAATACATTTCAACAATATATTAATAGTTCAATGAAAGCGTGCTAGACTGTCATGTGGAAGACGTGGGTTCGAATCCTGGCTGTGTAAGTATCAAAAATTTTAATTTAATTATTGAAATTCTTATTCCGCTTTATTAACTGCGTCGTCAAAAATAACCATCAAAATAAGTTTTACTTAAAAAACATTAATTAAAAAAAAAATCTGTGGTGTTCCTGTCGGGCATTGAATCTGGGTCAATCGAGTTCTAGACTCGACCTCCAGCACACTCGGCTAAACTTGAACTAAGTTCGATGTTTTTTTGTTTCAAGTAAGAATATCTTTAAGTTGATGACAACTGAATGTTCGTTTGAGTGAAATACAGTTCCCAAAGGTGAATTTTAGTTGGTGAATTTTTCAGTTGCGGTAAACGAAAAAATTGGCATTCGAGTTTTTTAGGCGTGCTTGCACAATACTTCCCTCTAAGCAACTATAACCAAAGTATATAGTTGGCCACCCCCAAGGTGGCGTCCTATCACTTCTGCTTTGGTCCCTAATTGCAGATCGTCTCCTAGTTGAACTCAAGGAAACTGGTTTAGATATGGTTGGATATGGAATGCCAACGACATTGGAGTCATTCACTAGAGAGCTTTGAAAACACGTTGTCTGACATTTTACAATCAGCACTGATCACTGTAAAAAAGACAGTAAGACATAAGCTTAATAATACTTGCCCTGGACGTTTTGGAGAGCAAGTAGATTTTTCGAGCTCAACAATGTATTGTAAGTAAATTGACCTGGAACCTTTACACAGACGTTCCAGAAGTCCACTTTGTGACCTGTAAAATAATTTGCGGTAAGAACTGGGGGCGCTGTGCATAAAGGCCATGCCAGATATGGCAATAATGTACATTAGGTTAAGATTAAGGCTTTATGGTTTGCTGGTAGTAATGCGTTTGGCGTTAAAATTCTACCTAATGTGTATTATTGTCAATGTGATAGTAAATCCCGTGAAGTAAATGCACAGCCCTGGTACTCTATGATATTATTTTTGCTGAGTGCAGTGGCACTAATACGTAGAGCTATGTGCATTATTTCTGCCAATTTATGTCTCTAATACACTTTATAAGTGAATTATTGCCATAACCTTTTTATGCATTAACACCTTTTGTGAATTATTATCATCAATAATTTTATGGCAATAATTCACATAGTGTTAATTCTCTACCTAATGTGAATTATTGCCATGACCAATTTACTGGCAATAATGCACATTTTTATGGCAATAAGTCACATTTGAAGAATTTTGTAATTTAACACTATGGCAATAATGTGCACTTGTTTATGGCAATAATTCTCCACACTGAACTGGGCAACAATTTTTATATGATGAAAAATCTCTACATGATGTTAGTTCGAGCCACACTATCAGTAGTGTGGTTGTAGTAAACTATAGAAAGGCTAACTGTTAGAACGAGTCCAGAGTTCTGCAGGGTTATGTATGACAGGCTGTATCAGGTTCATCCCAACAGCGGTCCTCAATGTTATCTTATGCACTTACACCAGTTCACATACATATTCAGATGAACCCAGTGGGAAAGATCGTAAGGTGCTTACTAAATAATTCATGTTTTCTTTAGCTTATGGTGGTGAAAACAGAATCATGCCGAAGTTAGTATTTTGTTTGCTACAATAAGAGCACCTTACGTCTTCGCTTACGACTGCAACTGCAAAAGGAATGCACGTTTAAGCCGATCATGTCTTCGTGTGATCATTTCCATATGTACATTATTTCGAAAAGTAAGAGACATGCAGCGGTATGATGACATAACGGTATTTGACTATCGTTACGAAGATTTTAAGTGTAGCAAAAAACCAAAAGAAAAAACGAGTAAAGAACAATCTTATGGTGAACGGTGGTATTGTAAGATCATTTGTCGTTGCGCATACAAAAATGGCTATGTTTAAAAATAAGATTTTTTATTTATTTTACTGTTCAATATCCATATGTACCTATATTGTTAGGAACACTAGAAATTTTAAAATAAAAAACAAGGTTTGTCTAACAATTATATATATTCTTTATAATAATTACGATTTAACCCTTCATTTAAACCTTCTTCCCAACGGAAACAGTAAGCACTGCTTACGTTTACACTTACAAAATAAGGTGAACGTAAGGCTACAGCTTACAATTTCCGTTGCGAAGAAGGTTTAAATGGATTATATGCACGTCGTATATCAATACAGTACGGGTGCCTTACGCTTTGTGTTAAAGTAATGGGCATTTGGCATTGAAGTTTTCATGCCCCGCGAATGAAAAATAAGTAAAGAATAATTCATTATGTAAGGATGGATTTTCCCACTGGGAAGGCGAAGCTCATTCTACACAGGGACACCTCTTCTTTATCATAATCCTGAACAGTCTGAATAATATTAGAAGCAAAACGATTTTAGTTTGTTCTGAGAGTCAAGCGTCCTTTCAGCTCTGGAATCACCAATTATTAAATTCAAGCTAATGTCAGAGACTGTCACCGTCCTTGCAAAGGTTTGCATTCCATGCAAAGCGGTATATTTTATAAAAAAAGGAGAAACATTTTTGATTTTTAACAACGGGGCAGTGATGGTAAATAATCTTGTTTTTGTTTTGGCTCATCACTGCAATGATTAACATATATATATAAATAGTTATGATATCGTCAAAGAGATCAATGCTTGAAATTTAATCAAACTTTTTTCAATTTTTCCTTTTATTTACATATCTAATTGTTACGTAATTGATTTTATTCCATAACGCATATCATATTATTACTATCACAACCTTTATTTCTGCTAGGAATAATTACATTTGTTTTAAATCGATTATATTATAATTGAAAAATTGATGTCGTGTACATCATACTTAAAAGATATATATTGTCATCACTAGAGTAAGAGTGAAGGTGGAATTTTTGAGTGAAGGTGGAATGTACCAAATAGGTATCCTTGAAACAATTATAAACCAACTTACAGAGCCTTTCTAATAGCTACACGCCCCTTTGTTGGGTCCCACATGCTTTCTTAATCGTGATTTGTAATAATTTTACCCACACCTTCACCGAATTTCAGTACCCTAGTATGAATTTTAATCGAAAAAAAGTAATTTTTTTTTTCAAGTGACACGCCCTATGGATAATCCTTCCCACTTTTTCGTCGAACGTTGTACTGAATCTTCTTTCTTTCAATTTCAGTGGCCTAGTTTCATTTCAATTTCAGTACCCTAGTACCAATATTAACCCAGATACAGAGTTTTTGTAATAGTGACACGCCAATGAGGAGACGATTCGATTGAAGACGAAATTCACACTCAAGGATACAACATGGATGTTGAAACACCAATATTCAAAGTAAAAACACCAATAAAATATTTTAAATTCGTACGTGTCGCATACGTCACAAAGTATGTCGTTTACGTCATGATTGCTTTTTATAAATTTTTACATTTTCTTTAAGTTCAATTTCTGAATTTGAATTTGTATAGTTATCTTCAAAATGCATGTTTTTATTATTTTATCCATATTTTTGTTTTTTGCAACTACGGTTTAACTCAATTTTCGTGATAAATCGTTATGACATCAAAACTGGTTGATTCGTTGTCCGGTACGTTACACAAAATTTGATTGTTTTCCTTCATTTAAACATCGAGAGAACTTTGCTAAAACTTATTTATTAAAGTGTGAGAGGTCTTAAATTAATAAAAAAATGTAGCATCTTTTAAACTATGTAAAATTCGTACAAATGTCGAGTACGTCTCGATGGAATGCCCCTATAGTGTATTCCTTCCTTCTGTGGCTTTGACGGAAATGAGAAAGCTGACTTTCTAAACAAACCATGAGCAGAACCGCCAGTTACAATATTGGAACCGTTCTGTGTTGTTAATAAGCATTTCTTCAGACCATACGTCAAAGCAACCTTGTTCCATGCATCTCTTTATGCTCCGAGAACGTGAAGTTTATTTTGTTGTTGTACTATTCTTTCTGAATACTTTGCTAAGATGTCACATTCTTGTTTCAAGATTTATCTTGAAGTTGTACTTTAATATTTTGTCATTTTATTTCATTTATAACAAAACTCAATAAGTATCATGAAATGTAATTTAATGCTTAATTATTTATAACAGAATAATATGCAATTCTTTATATAAATTACTGTTTTAACTCGTTAATGAATGAATTTTTAAATATATTAATATTTTTAGTTAAGAATAAAACGAGAATTCTCCATTAAAGTGACAAATTCATATAATAATTCTGATAATTAAAAACGTGTTTTTAGTCGAGTATCTGCATAGCAAATACGTTCTATTTATTGTACGTGTAATAAGTGTCAGACCACACATACTTACATAGATAGAACGTTCATAAAAATGGATTTGTCTGTATCATTATGTATATTCATATTCCAATGAAAACAGTGAAACGAATATATCGATGGTTAAGCTCACTAAAATGATAAGTAACCTTTTGAGAAAAATAGGTTCACTGCATTTTCTAAGTCTTCAATAAAATATCTACCTTGTGTAAATTTGTTGAAAATGCATAACGAATATATTTTGCTCAGCACACAGTTGAAATTAGTGTTTTGTACTGAAATGTATTGTAATTTAAAAACAAAATCGACGTTTCTGAACATTTAAAATTTTTCACTTATCACTTTTGTGCGCTTAACCATCGATATATAAATATATATCGAATACACAGACCATTTTGTGACGTTGTCAAAAAATTTTGCTGTCAAATAAATATTATATTTTTGTTTGTTAATTTTTCTTTTAAACAAGAAAAAACTACAACAGGTTATTCACAGCTATTTGAAATTTCTGATCAAATCTGAAATATTCCACAACTAAAACATATTAATGTGAATTAGTAGCCATCTTAGAGGACGTTGCTGCACGATTAAAATCTGAATAAACATGACAAAAAATTAAAAAAAAAAATTCAAACGAACAAAAGAAGAATAACCTGAGTTATGTCAAAAAAAAAAAAAAAACTACCCACTCATGTGCAAACAAAAAAGCTGTGTAGACAAATCATGGCTAAGAAACAGTTTAGAGCAAGAAACGTTGTAAGACTAAAAATATATACACTGGATTTCAAAAATAGAACAATAAAAACAACAAAAAAAAAAAACAACAACAATAAACCCAACACAAACAATTTAAAAAGAACAACATTAAATTAACATAAACCGCTGTGGCACCACTCAATACCGGACCCAAGTTGATCTCCAACACCAATTCAAACTCCTGCAGAGAGCTTCGAGCCGTTGGAGCTCATACAAAATACAAACGTGCCTTTGAGCTCAATTTCCGTACGATGATGACTACAAACAATTTCAATGGCAATCCGATGTTGACAACTGGTTCGTTCTATCTACATATGTATGTATGTATGTATGTATGTATATACATGTATGTATATCGTCTGACGCTGGTGGATGCTTTTGTCCAACGTGCTTTGAATTTGTTTTTGTAATCATGAAGGACACACACAATTTTTGCGCTATCCTAATGAAAATCTTAAAAAGCATGAACAACAACAACAATGCTGACTACATTGTGTTGACTTAGGAAAATCTATGGATTTTGTATATTCTTTGGTTTGTTTGCTTGTGTCGACATGGTTTGGGGAAACAATTTAAAGACCGTTCTGGGGCACCTCGTTGGCCAGCACAGTGACAGTGACAGACGCAAATGTTTTAGCATTAAAATAAATTATTGAATTTTTAGCCAACAAACATTGTTGTTGTTGTTGTTGTTGTTGTTGTAGTCTAAGTTGTGCCAGCAATAATGGCTCCAAAGCAGAACTGGTCAATCTGCGGCACGAGGGAAAACGGATTATAGCCCAAAATCCAAATAATATTTATGATCTTGCTGATTTTTTTTTGTTAATTTTTTTATTTAACAAAAACATTTTTATAATTAAACAAAGAAGAATTGACAATATTTGCTAGCTCATATATAAAACGTTCCACCTTTGTATGAATGTTCTGCATAAAAAATGGCTATTTCTGTTTAAATCTAAATCTAATAAGATCTTTATCTTGACTTTGAATATCTTATAAAATAAAAGAAAAAATTCGATTAACCGATTTCAAGCCAAACACTAAATGTTTTTAATTTATTCAAGCAAATATTTGAATATGAAATGCTATTCAATGGTTAAACAGCAGTATTAATAATTTATGAATAAAGCTTTAATTCACTTTAAGTTGCAAAGTTTGCTTAACTTTTGTGTGTAACAAAAGAATTATTAGTTTTTGAAATTTTGGTGGTTTTGAATTTAAATTTCTTCCATACAGATTTTGCATCTATTTTAAAATCTATCAATTTGCCTTTTAACAAAAGAATTTTTTTGTTACTGTGAAAACAGTTGATACTATGTTAGCAAAGGACTGAAAGACACATTGTGTTGAAAGTATTAAATAATAAAAACTAGATGAATTTATTTTACGCTAGAACAAAGGACTTGAGGTGTTTCACCTCATTCAGCGTAAACTGCCTTGGTTGGAAAATTGGGTGATATATAAGTGGGAAGGGAAGAGAAATTAAGTGTAGAATTTGTGGCTTATATTAACAGAGAATTTAATTCTGAGTCAAAAATAAGTAGAAGTAACGGCAAATGGCAATTTTAGTCCTTGAGAGGACTTTTACCGAGCTTTTTCTGATGATCAAATTGTGTTGTTTCTGTTTTAAATTCTTGTATGATACAAAATTGATCAAAAACTGTACCTATACGATTTATGCAAACTCCGAACGGTTAATGTTCATGTTATCAATTCTTTTTTTACATATATTTGGTATCGGCTAAGTTATATTGACGTTGACGTTGATTTGAAACGATGAGTTTGCAGTCGACACAGTTTTGAGCAACAACTAGTTTAAGTTTAAAAGTAAACTTTGATTTATTTGGTCAAAGAAAGCATTAGTAATAAAAAATGTTCTGTGAATGCTGCAGAAACGAACAATTGTATTAATCCCGGAATAAAATCATTTCCGCCACTGAATTGGTAAGAGCCTGGGCCCAAAAAGGTAGAGTTAGTGCCAGCTCTACTTGTTGGAGATGAATGTAGAACGTACTTCACTCTACATCAAAGGTTCTAGTTTTGGCAATAAAGTCCATACATACACATAAGCTCATATAAAACTATATTGGTCACCAACTAATAAACATAAAAGATTCTTGTAGTATTTATTATTCGCAAATCAAAAATTTCCTATCTTTATCTCACGAATTTGCAGAAATTTTGCGTTTTACTTGCTTTTTACCGACACAGAATTGAAAATAAAATGAAATGGCTGACGAAAAAATTTTAAGATGACATTTACTTGTTTAAATGATCGATAAAAAGTCGACGTCAACACAAAATCTTAGTAAATACTGATTTAGTATTGACGTGATGTTGATGTCGTCATTGAGAAAGAATTGACAACGACGTCAACAACACCAACCATAAAACGGGTGATTAAAATTTAAAGTCCGGGTTTTGGAGTTATCAAAAAAATGGCGATGTATTTCAAGCTACTTTCGTTTGTATCAGAGGAGGGCATATTTGTGTGTGAATCACGTTAACTTTTTTCAATTTTTGTGTTGTATGGGAGGTAGGCGTGTCCGTAGGCGGATTCTAAAAATATTCAACAGTGTAGATGCTTGGTATCATGTGACCATGCATACCGAGTTTCATTCAATTATCTCAACTCCTTCTTCTTATCCTGTGTATACGGACAACACACAGACGGACAGACGGACATATATCAACCCCTTTGCGCGAAATTATCGTATGTGCCATTTTTTTTCGAAATTGACTTTTTGATGCAATTTTGTTCTACATCCTACAACGCATCACAATGTAAAAAGTTGCAGCTGAAATCCCTATAGGTTCTCCAAAAGCACATGCCAAATTTGGTTTGGATAGTGCAAGCTAAAGCACAGTAAAGTAGAAAAAATGCTTTCCTGTAAAATTTGATTTTTGGCACATACGATAATTTTGCTCAAAGGGGTCGATATAGCTCGACTCACGTGTTGACGCTGAACAAGAATATATATATACTTTTCTATACCGAACTCGCTTACTTCTAAGCATTACAAACGTTTGCACAAAATTATTATAGCCTGATCTTTCAAGTTAAGGGTATACAAGTAAGGAAACTCTAAAGTCGGTCTAGACCGTCTATGGAATAACCTTAACCTCCTTTCATATTTTAATAGCTATTGATATACTTAAACAAACATAAATAACGTCTTATTTTTTTTTCAAAATCCATGTATTCCTTTACAGCTTTTAAAATGTTTCACTAATGTGGGTTGCATGTGAGTTGGGCGTGTTCGTGGGCGGGTGTCGCCTATTTATGTGCGCACCTTAGTTTTAATATAAAATCCTCCCATACGAAGTTCAATCCCTGTAGGTCATATATAAAACTTTTTATGGTATTTTCAATATTGTGAGTTGTATGGAAGATGGGCGTGTTCGTGGGCGGTTGACGCCCATTTTGTGTGTACACGTTTGTTTTTGACATATAATACTCCCGTACCAAGTTTAATCTTTGTAGGTCATTAACCTTTTTATAGTATTTTCAATATTGTCGGTTATATTTGAGGTGGGCGTGTGTGTGAGTGGATCACGCCCATTTCTTGTGCATGGCTTAGATTTTGTACAAAATACATACATATTGAATTTGATTTCTGTATGTTTAAAAGAACCCTCCCACAAGATTAACGCTGATCAATAATATAAAAACTTTTCAAACCGAACTCGCTTATTTTAATGTGTTGCAAATGTTTGCACAAAGTTAATATTCTAAAGCAGATCAATAAGCCCGTCAATTTTTGAATAAAACCAAAGCTTTCTTGAAAAAAATTTATTGTACTTATCAACGTTGTATTCTTTGAGCTCGATACAATTCGTCCAACGTTTCTCCAATTTTATCCCTTTCACAAGATATATTTTGCCAAAGTCCCCAAAAAAGGTATTTTTTTGTAAGATGATGTCATTATAGGTGTCAAATCTCTTTCCACCGAGTCATTTTTTGAACTTTAGTAACAAGAGGTAGTCACTCGGGGCTAAATCCGGAAAATAACGTGGATGGGGGAACAATTCGTTGCACAAATCATGAAATTTTGAATTGAGACTATGAGACTATGAGAGACCAAAACTATGAGAGAAGTCTTTATTTTAGAAAATCATATGATCGTTTTGGAAGCTCATTTCAAAATGTCCGTTTAGATGAGCAAACTCTGGGTTAAACGTTTTGAAAA
Organism: Tetanocera ferruginea; assembly: GCA_958299015.1. Classification (NCBI taxonomy): domain Eukaryota; kingdom Metazoa; phylum Arthropoda; class Insecta; order Diptera; family Sciomyzidae; genus Tetanocera; species Tetanocera ferruginea. The sequence continues at coordinate 106,754,754 of OY282642.1, read as the reverse complement.
GTAGCACATTTCCTGCTTTTCGTGCTACGAAACGTTTTCGCGGTTTTTTTTTTTGTGTATATTCAAAATCGTGGTGACCGTGGCATGCAGGTTAAGTGTGTGGCTTAGCATGCTCGGAGCCCGGGTTCGATCCCCAGCCGTGGCGAAAAGTTTTTTCAATAAAAAATTTTTCTGATCGGTCACCACCTCTCTGCAGACAATGGCAAACCTCAGAGAGTAAATAATGCCATGTAAAGCTTCTTGAGAACATGAGCCGTTCGGAGTCGGCATAAAACATGTAGGTCCAGTTCTCGGTCAATTATGTGCAAAAATTTAATAACACACACAACACAATTGATCATAAGAAGCTCGGTCAAAGTCCTTTCAAGGGCTGAAATGGCCAATTTGTTTTTTTTTTTTTGTTTTTATATTCAAAATCGAAACCACTGAGCCAAGTGATAATATCACGATAATAGCATGCCGAATGTTCTGGATACTCAGATGAGGTCGCTCCACCCACAAAAAATTGAAAATCTCGATATGGCGATAGGGGAAGAGTGGCATGAAAGAGCCAGTTTTAAAAAAGTTACAAAATATATAAAAATAATTAATAAAATTATAATTCTTGTATCAAAAGTATTTTCTCATTCATTTATGAACGTAATACCATGAAATATTTTCCAAAATCAACAATATTCTTGGACCTGTAGCCATTTATAAAAAAACATGAAATTCGGCTCTTTCATAACACATGGGCATTGAAAGAGCCAACCAAAGTTTTGAAAGAGCCATCTTCTTATTACAAGACTTAACACGAAAAATAACGAATATTTTATTAAAAATATTAATTGTTATTATAAAAAGTATTGTTTTTACAAAAACAAATTAAATAAATAAAAAAATTCAAAACTAAAAACAAAAAATAGTTAAAAAACTTAAAAATATTTTTAGCAAAAAAATTAAATCGCTTTGAAGAAAATCTATAATAATAAGACCTATTCCAAAAACAAAATAAGAGGTTTAAAACACTTAAAAACATTTTTGACAAAAATAATTTAAACTTTCTTTACTCTTCTTCATACCCCCGCAACCCAGCTCTTTCAAAACATATTGTCCAAAGAAACATAACCTCAAAAATTAGTATGAAATCAAGATTTTTCCGGCAAAATAAAAATGTTATTGGTAGGCCAAATATATCCATAAAATTATAGTATAATAATATTACTGTTAGTTTTAAAGGTGAAGACGTCACAAAACAAATAAAATGTTCTGAAAAACTTACTTAATGATGCAGAAATCCAAAATACGATACACCATCGTCGTTTATTATCAGTGAACTGTCAAATGTTCGAGGGTGCCATATGGCGAGTATTGCTTCTTAAAAATTATAATTTAAGAAGCATTCGTATGAAAACTACCGCGTAAATCAAGATGGCTCTTTCAAAACTTGGCTCTTTTATGCCACTCTTCCCCTACCCTTAAAAATAACCTAAAAGATTCATACAGTTATTCTGCTCTACACGGAGAAAAAAAAAAGTGGGCTATTGTCAAGCTCAAAGCGTTCGCAACTGAAATCAGCTCAAAACCATCTCAAAACAAGCTATTCACGTTCGCAGATTATGCCAGAAATTGGGCTTGAAAATTTGTTTGATAAACACGTCAATTTGTGCTTAATACGTGTAATCTTGGGATTGTTTGTAAAAAAATTAATTTTTGTACCTGTTAGTACATTAGCATAAAGTACAAAATTATATTTCGCTATCCGAATTGGATGAAATATCTGATTTGGACAATGTAAATATAATTTTAAATTTGCGTCTGGTCATCTTTTTTTATTTTTGTTCGGTTCCTTTGATGCTTGAGCCCCTTACATTTTGTCATCTTTTGCCTTGTATTATTAAAATTCATAAAATGTCACTTTCCAAAATGTCTTAGATAAGACATATGAGAGCATGTTAAAATGTTTTATTCACAATTCATAAATGACATAATTAATACCAAAATGTCATAAATTAGGCCCAAGTCAGCATATTAGTTTTTTGACGAACAATCCAAAAATGACATACATTATGCACAAATGAGCGTGTTAATTTTGTTGATTTTTGTTGATTAGGGCTTGATATCTAGAATATTATGGCTTATCTCAAAATCACTCCGAAAATAAATTGATTTGGGATTGTTTTCAGCTCAAATTTCTCTCCGTATGGTGTTAAAAAAACTATTAATAGGACATGTACGCTTTTGTTCGTCAGCTCCTCTTATCGGCCATTCCAATCGGCCATTCTAAGGCAAGTTTTTTTTCAAAAAATTTACCTCATGCTCTTCGATCTGCTTGAAATTTTGGCTATAGGTTCTAGGTCTTTTTCACTTACAAGAAATTGAATTCTTTTTTTGTCGCCATTTTTTTAAAAGTTATGGAGATACCAATGTTTGATACAAGTCAAAATCTGGAAAATGAAGTAGTTTTCAATAAATCATCTCTGCGTCATCTGTTACTCTATCGTTAGAAAGCTGCAGACATTGCTGATAATTTTGTGTAAATATATCAAACGGTATAGAAGTTATGAACGATAAAGTGTTAGAATTTTTGAGAAACGAGTGTGTCAGAAAAAATAGAGTTTGCGAATAAATGTATGACTTAGCCATCGTTATTTCGTTTTGGTGGAAAGTTTATTTTGTTTTTTGAGAAAATAAAAAAAAAAATTAAATGAACTTTTGTAGATATAAATAAGAACATTAAATTGTTCTCAAAAAGTTGACAACTCTAGCATAAAAATTCCAAAAATATTTTATTTTTTTAAAAACCACTTTTCATTGATGACGACATTGATGACTTCGACATTATTTATTGAAAATTACTCCATTTTCATGATTTTTCCTTTAGTAAAAAATTGAAACAATACTTTACTTTACAAAAGTTTATAAAAAATGGCGATAAAAAAATAGTTTATATTCTTATAAGTGAAATATGAATCTTTAAGCAAAATTTCAAGCATACCGAAGGACATGAGTAAAAACTCGACTTGCATTAGGCTTGGAATGGCCGTTATATAAATGTTTTTTTTTCTAATAAAATCTTTAACTTTTGTTAAATATTTAATCACACTCTATGTTGGCTCTTATGTAAATACTTGTTGCCCATGCCTGTGATAGCGTGCATAAAACTTGTTCAACTGCTATTGGTATCTTTTGCAGCACCAGCTCAACCTTATGGGTTTTGCGTAGTATCGACATAGTTGTCACCATTTCAAGTTGTTTTCCCTTTTATCTAATTATTATTTTCTTGGAGAGAAAAAAAACACAACAAAAAATAGACTTCAATATGAATTATAATACATGTTTGCTAGAACATGTTTTTTTTTTATTATTGATTTACGCTATAGTGAAAATCATTTAAATCGTTGCAATGTTTAATAAATCACAATAGCGCGGGTTTTTTTTTTTTGACAAATATTATTTTTGCTATGCGTGCTTATGTCACGTAAATATGACATAAATTTGACAACGTTATAGTTTAGGCCCTTAATATTATATTGGAATTGAAGGCCTATTTTGTGATTCACGGCCAGACACAGTTTTTCACGGCTTCCAACTGCGACTGACTAGTGCTTATATTACTATCAGAGTTATAACTTTTACAAACATTGTATCTGAAATCTGCTATTGAATCTAAATTGCTATAGTTTCGCAATTTGTATGCTTAATTTTTTGTAACAATTGAATGAAGTTTCTATTAAATTTGCATATTAGAGTCAAATGTTTTCTTTGATTTAGTACAGATTTAATTTTATTGAGCAAAACTTTGAGCTCAAGTTTTTACAACAAATGCATCATCTTTAGTCTGTCTGAGCAAAAGTATACCTCAATGACCTTTTGTACATGTTTGCATATGATTAATTAACTTTTCATCTATAGATATTTACCATGTATTTTACGCACTTAAAATTCTTTAGTTAATAGCACAAAATATTACTAACGTAAAATATTTCTCGAATGTGGTATGCGTACAACAAAAACACTTAAAAAGAAACAAATTAATTGCTACGATATAAAATGCACTTGAAAGAAAATAAATTGAAGAAAAACAAAAAATACAACTTTTTATGATCTTCGAAATCCACTGAAGAGAAGAAAAAAAAAATATTTTTGAGAAAAAAAGTCAAAAGTTAAATACATTTGATAAAGCGATGACTATGAATTTAAAACGGAAAATAGAATATTGAACTCAATCACCATATTGCGGCCATTATTAAATTGAATTATAAAAAAACGATGTGTTCCAGCAAACAGTTCATAATCTATGAAATGATTCAATTTGAAAATTCGATGATGGGCTTTAATCGAATTCGGAAAGGGTGCATTTCGAAACTAACGTTGAAGTGGTTTTATAATTGGTAATGATTTAAGACCTGATAGAGACAAGTGGCTTATGTGCTAACGTAGGTCGGTCTACGAAGAAAATTGGATGTAGAAAATTACAAATAGAGGAATGCAGGCTTATGGTACTCTTTATGTAGAATAGAGTAGACTTTCAATTTAAAAAAAAGTGTGACGAGAAATTAAAATTTTACAATTGGTTCAGAAAATAGTTTCAATATTTGTAAAGGTTTCTTATAAAAAGGTTGATACTGGTGTAGTAAACTAAAATATTTATCGAAACAACGCAATATCAAGTCTTTTATCAAAAAAAAAATTTCTTTAATATTAACTCAAATCTTCTTTTATGATATTGTGAACAAAAACTATATTATTTTTATATTATTGCATCATTTGTGAGTTACTTCCTTCCATCTTATTTATAAATGTCTAAACAAATATAGAGTCCATAAAAATATTTTTAAAATTGTTATCGTCTCATAAGTCAAGAGTTTAAGAAATCATCAGTAAAAAGGTCACATCATTCGACACATCTTCCTCGTTTATCGCCGAATAAACAATGGAAAAACCTATTAAAAACACTTTTAATCTATACTTAAGTAACAAAAAAAAAAAAATATATATATATATATGTTGTATCTTGTATTGACAAAGAATCAACCAGAGCACCCAGAGTAGCAGATAAGCTGCTAATAAACTTGATCAATGTCCACTTTAAGATCATAAAATTTTAATTTTTATTGCTTAACTTTTATTATAATCTTCATTTTAATGTCGCAAAATGTTTTTTTTTTTTTATTTTGATTTGATTGAGTCGTTTTTTATTCAGATTAATTTTAATTAACATTTTTTATTGGCAATTAAGCTGTTTTCCGAAAATTTTTATAATGTGGTGTTTTGTGGTTTGAAAATATATAAAGCCAGCAATTTCGGCATACAAAGAGGTATAGATAAAATTACTGGGAATTATTTTTTTTTTTTTGTAAGAGAACATAACAATATTTATTACTTAATCAGATGTCTTTATTTTTTATTAAATAACTTAGCAACAATTTGCTTAGCAATATGTTTTATAGTGAGTGTTGTTGTAAAAATTTATGTTGAAAGTTATGAAAGCTTGATTTCGCTGCCTTTTAGAGATTGGATTACAACTTTGTAAAAAAAAAATTTGAAGACTGTGTTTTTTGTTACATAACAAAATTTGTTTTCTTAATAGACACACTGAACAGAATCTAACTTTTACTTTAACTAAGTTTTAAAATCTCTACTTGTTTTATTATGATTCAAATAATGACAACCTTGCCATCCCAAAAAAAAAATTTGCTCTGAACTTTAGTTGATAAATAGAAAGATATGGATAACGGCAAGCTAAGACAGCTCTGACACTGCATTTTCTTGGAATATAAGAAATCGGTGAAAATAACTCATTATTTTTTTTTTGTTATGGTTTACAATTGGAAAAAATTTAATGAAATATTCATTTTGCCTTGACAAATTTTTTCGGATCGTGGAAGTTTAACAAAATTATAACTGCTATTTTATCAATACACTTCATAAAAAGTTAACCTGAGTCACTTATTTGCTAGTCATGTTCTCCTTTTTTAAATTGTTTTTCAGTCTTAATTTCGGTAGGGAGACAGTTTCGAGAATTTCGAGACTGTTCATTGTTTTTTTTTTGTTCAGTTCCAGATTCAGTTTATAAGAAAAATTATCTAAGAACACCTTAAGATTTTCCCCACAAAAATCTAAGCCCAGCTCAAGAACAATGCGTTCAAACAAACAAAAAACAAATTGGCCATTTCAGCCCTTGAAAGGACTTTGACCGAGCTTCTTATGATCAATTGTGTTGTGTGTGTTATTAAATGTTTGCACACAATTGACCGAGAACTGGACCTACATGTTTTATGCCGACTCCGAACGGCTAAAGTTCATGTTCTCAAGAAGCTTTACATGGCATTATTTACTCTCTGAGGTTTGCCATTGTCTGCAGAGAGGTGGTGACCGATCAGAAAAATTTTTTATTGAAACAACTTTTCGCCGCGGCTGGGGATCGAACCCGGGCTCCGAGCATGCTAAGCCACACACTTAACCTGCATGCCACGGTCACCGACAATGCGTTCACCAAGTCTTTTTTCGACTTACTGCCTTTTTTTACGGGTATATATCTCAAAACGTTGAACGCATCCGCATTTGAAACCCCTTTTTATTGTCTTCTTGGGCATGTATTAAAAAAAAATTAAACTAAGAAATACGTATCTTGGAAATAAAATTTAAATATAATCATTTATTCGTCTACTGCTAGATATTCGCCCACATTGAAGGAAAGTTTGAATCTATCCTGTGACATCTCCAAAAAAGTTTGAACTTTGTATAGTTTGTTAAACGGTGGGACCCTTTTTTGGCAATGACGATTGTTATACCCTAAGCCCGAAAGCTCATAAATAACCTACAACAATAAAGTTTGTAAATATATATTTTGTATCAAGACACAGATGTATTCGAAAAATGGATATCATCCGCTCACGGAGATAAAATTTTGTATGCATGTTTTTTTATAACAAACCAAAGACGTTATTGACGTCATCAGCCTACGGACACGCCTACCTCCCATGCAAACAAACAATTTAAAATTGCATAAATAAGCTAATGTTTGTCTCACAGAGATGAAATTTGGTACGTAGCTATGTATGTATTTTATAACAAAACTAAGATTTTTTGAAAAATGACCGTCATCCACCCATGGACACGACCACCTCCGATATAACCCACAAAAGCGTTAACACTATAAAGGCATTAACATGTGAGCTACAGGATTAAAACTTCATTGTGTACATTTTTCATCCAAATGAAAATGCATACAAAATAAAAGCTTCATCAGCCCACGGACACGCCCATTTTCTCTACTATTATTTTATTTTAAAAAATCGATTTTTAGGGTATCTCATACTGATGCGTTTGTAATGTATTTTGCTGTGATGTACCTATTTTGTAAATATTGAAATCACATAAATCTTAAGTAGAGTTCTTTATAGTGTTTCTTTAAGCTACCCAACAAACAATATTATTCAATTATGATATTGTTTATGAATTGCTTTCTCGTTCATTTCATTAATAGCAATTATCATATACAATTCATTTATAATATCGTGAACAAGAGAAATTCCTCCTTCGTTAACGACTCGTTCAAACCGACAAGAACAATTCGTGTACGAGTCGCCAAATCTTAGAAAATGAATTCATTAACGAATATTCTTATTTCAAATAAGCAATTCGTTAGCAAATCTTCCAATTTAAAAGAAGCAATTCTTAAACGAATCACCAAAGTTCAAAAAGCAAAAAAAAAAAAAAAATTAAAAAATCCGGAAGTTTTATATATATTTCAACTCATCTGAACCGTCAACTTATCTCGATTTTATTACGAAAATTCTGGGTTGTTTTTGTTTTCATTCACATTTTTTTAATGTTAAAACCGATATTCAGCATAATTTTATTGAAATTTTTTTAAATGTTTTGATGTTTTTGAAATAAAACAGAAATCAATTTTATGAAATGCTTTTGATATTCAAAGTTTTAGAAATTTTGTGAAAGTGTTGCTCAAATAAGTCGCTACTAATCTCAAATTAAATTTATAACAAAGTATATCTGCTGGGGGACATGACATTGGCCGTTTTTTTAAATCGATTATTTTTTATAATTTTGTATTTTAGTAAAGATTCTAAGGAAAAAAATTTCATGGAAAAATTCTTATGGGTTCAAAAGTTACAGCCGGATTAGTGAAAGCGCATTTTTAATTTTCGCCTTTTTTCTGTGTTCACAAACTTTGAACGCGTTTATCTCGAAACCATGTTTTTCGTACTGGTTGCGGCACTAGCGGGTTAATTTTTTTATGTACAGCTGCGACATTTTCGGTCGATCGACCTGGTCGAAGGCGCGTTGTTGTCTTTACATCACTAACAGACCCAGTTTCGGCAAATTTATCCATTAATCTCTTTACAGTTGACTCTTTTGGAGCATTATTGTGACCCCAAACTGATCGCAATTTGCGAACTGTAGCCGCAAAACTTTCACCATTTTGGAAGAACAATTTCACAATGAGAATGCGTTGTTCATTCGTGTAGCGCTCCATTTTTATTAACCTCGTACCTTCTACTAGCAAACAGTAACAATTGTTCAAATGTCAAATAATGACACTTCCAGTGTTACCACATTTAAAAATTGCTTTCTTGTTGGGACACCCTTTATATATATATATATTAGACTGGGTCAGATTTGTATATAAAATGCTAAAATATTTGGAATTCTGCGTGCACCCCGGAATTACAAACTATGGTTGCGAATGTTATAATTTGCGCTATTAAAAGTACATGAATTGTTGAAACCGGTCTGGTCAAAAAAACCGATTTTTTGGCGATTTTTTATAAGATATTTTTAAAAAACATTCTGCATTTGAAATTTGCGCAAAATTGCAATAACTTAACTATTTAAATGTATAATTTAGTGAGAAATCTGATTCTGAACTAGAAATTACCGAATAATTTAGTCCGTTGCCACCAAACCCACTCAAAGCTGAAATTTAAAATATTTTTCATAGTATTTTTTTTTTATGCTTACCCCTTTGGGTGATCCTGATGATTTTTTCCAAACTTTTTTATGCGCTATTGAAGCACATATTGTGAAATTAGTAAATTAGAAAAAATATGAAGTATTGACCATTTTTGGAAAAGTTAAAAAATTTTTATAAAGTGATTTTTGAAAGTAACACATAAAAAAATGTTGTTTCACCCTTGCTAGAGACCAGATCGCTTTCGAATTGCCAATTCAATCAAAATAAATGAGTGAAGTGATCAGTTTGGTTGAAAATACGTACAAAAAATTCAATGGATCATGAGACCCATTGTCACAACAACGCTATCGGGCATTCATCTTACGAAATCTCTATGGAACTGAGGAATCAAAAAAAACAACCGACTACATCATACCTAGTGTGAAATTCAATTTAAAATACACCACATCTATTTCCAGCAAACAAAAATTAAAAGAAACCACCATAAAACCCTACGGTAATCTCCAATTCCACACTTATGGCTCCAAAATAGAGAACGGAACCGGATCATGTGTGTACTGCGAAACGCTACAGATCAAAAATTATTACAAACTTGATATAATTTAATAGTTTTGGTAGATAGCCAAGCGGCTGGAAAGCTAAATGACAACTTTCGGACTGTTTTTCGGTACTAAATTGTAAACAATTCCTGAACCGTGTGTGTAATTGATGGATTAGTAATTGTGCCTTGAACTGCAGCGTATAAGGGAATAACAAAGCAGATGAGCTGGCAATAATTGAAGTAACGATAGATACAAACAGAACCATTACAGAAGTTTTTTTCCAATAGGTATCGTCAAAATAAGCATCAACCTCAAAGCCAGAAATAATGCCAACATAAACTCTGCTTCCATATGTGGATGCTATTTATTTAAAAGGCTCTGGCCAGAACTAAACGAGAACAGAACTAAGAGCCTTCACTCTAAAAAGTAAATCTTAATATTAGGTGAAAAATTGTCTCAAAATAAGCTGCAACAGCATTAAGACGGCTTTTGCTGAAATCACTTTTGCCTTTTCATACTGTAAAACAGCATTCAATGATGTCTGACTTAAAGGCAGTTAAATGGTAAATGCAGCCTTACCTTTGCTGAATTTCAGCCCTTATCGTAAACAAACTGGCCTGAATAGCAATGCAAGCTATCTTAAATTAAGACTCATATGATGAATTGTAGACATTTTTAATACAAAATCCAATAAATTTGTTTAAATTAAGCTGGCTTGTCTTAAAATCAACTTCCAAAAGCTGACTTTAAATATGTTTCTTTGGGTTTTTAAGCATTTAGAATACTACAATTCAAAACATGCTTAAATTCAGGCACAAGTTGATTTAAAGGCAGTCTTTAAAATACGGTTTACTTTTTAGAGTGTTCTGCTCTTGGCAAATCAAACAAATCCGGATACTGGTGGGAATCCTGTTGCCTTATTGATGTGATGGCCAATTTAAATGGCTTTAAATCACCAGGCTTTTATAGAACATTCATCCACCTTCTGTGTGAATACCCAAATCTACAGAATCGTCGGTTCCTATAAACAGAAAATAGATTTTTCAAATATTTAGAGGAGCAAGTGAACACACTATTGTTAGATTTATGAAGGTTCACTATGAGTACAGGATAGTTCGATGAACGATCATAAATAAGAATGAATTAGAATTATTGGAAACCACTACCAATGGGTTAAATAGAATCAAATAAGGTGTGCGTACTGGACCAAAAGACCTCACGGAAGAACATCAACGTTGAACGACTCTTCTTACTTAACCTAATTACTCGCAGGAAAGCATTTTGGTTTTCGAAAAACACCGCCGATTTACATCGATAAAAAAGTGAGATCCGCGGAAAATTAACATTCTAGCTGGATGTTTTGTACGTATTTTCAAACTAAATGATCACTTCACTTGTTTATTTTGGTTGAACGGGCAATTCGACAGTGATCTAATTTTTAGCAAGTGTGAAACAACATTTTTTAATGTGTTAATTTCAAAAATCACTTTATAAAACTAAATATTAACTTCTACAAAATTGTTCACAAATTCATGTTTTTGCTAAGTAACTGTCTTCACAAAATGGCCTTCAATAGTACATAAAAAAGTTTTAAAAAAATCATCAGGATCACCCAAAGGGGTAAGCATGAATAAAAAATAGTATGAAAAATATTTTAAATTTCAGCTTTGAGTAGGTTTGGTGGCACCGAACTAAATTATTCGGCAATATCAAGTTCAGAATCAGATTTGTCACTTAATTTTACATTAAAGTAGATTGATAATGTTAATTTTGCGCAAATTTCAAATGCATAATTTTTTTTCAGAAATGTCTTATAAAAAATCGCCAAAAAACCGTTTTTTTGAGCAAAACCGGGCCAATAAATTATCATTAATTTAATATAACAATATGTTGCTGTACAAAACTAAAGCGTTTGTTTTATAGTTTCATTTGCTAACAAATACAGAATTATACAAAAAGGAATAAATTTCAAGGTCACATAATTTGTTAAGCATAAAAAGCAGCGCTGATGATAAGCAATTTAAATAAATTACAACCTTTCTTCAAGGTCTAAAAACTCCTTTTGAAAGACCAATGAATGCCAGAAGTCCTTTTTCGCAAGCTGCACCCTTCACTTTAACTAGTTGCTGAAAACACGTATGCCTTGAAGGCTGATTTCTAAAAAACAAGTTAAAAAACAGCACAACTCAACGGAAAACATGTGCAAAATGCAAGCAAAACAGGTATCAACTATTAAATTGACTTAATTGTCGGATACGCCAAATAAAAAGTAAACAGAATTCAAGGACATTGTCATATTTTTTAAGACAGTAACCCTTGTACTAAAAAAAGTAACTAACAACTAATCGTGAAATTTAATATTTTGCACACGCAATAAAATATTATGACGAGATGGCACAATAGAAGGATTTTTTCTTAGAGAAATTTTATTAGGCGCAATGTCCTTGGCGGCAATTTTCAGAACTTTTAAGTACCTGCCAGTCAACTACTAGCAAAACCTTAAGCAGGTTGCTATTCATACTTTGTTCTTAGCTACGTTAATAATTTTCTTAACTCATTGTTTTGGTCAGTGACTAAAAAAAAAAAAAAAAAAATGAAAAATAAACACAAGTGTGTATATTATTAATACACACGAAATTTTTTCCGTGCCACTGCTTTCATAATATTAACTCGAGTGTTATTTTTATAGCTACACAAATATAAAAACAAAAAATAAAAACAAAAAATAAACTAGAAAAAAAAAACACTCATCTATAATTCATTCTGTATACAACATAAAAACTTTTTTACTATCAATAAAATGGCACTTAAATTAACATTAAACTTATTATTCATGTTTTGTTGCTTGGCAGATTTGTTTCGAGTTTGATTTTTTGAGTTGCTAGTTAAGAGCAGCCAAGCGAAAATATTTGTTCTATGTTAGAAGTCTGGCGAAAAAAGTCCAGCAAATCTGTTTACATTTGTGCTAACTAATTGTTGTTTGGGTGCGCATTTCATATTCGTTGGAATAATTAAATATTTCAAAATCGTTTCGTTGCTCCGTCATTTGAACTTTATGCGATATGCATAAATTAATTTTTGTTTTTTTGTTTTGCAGTTATCGATGATAGGTATAAATGTTCAATACTTTATATGGCTTTAATAAATAACTATTTCTTAAATGACAAATATTGGTTGTTTGTCTAGTTAGAAGGTGCTGTTCCTCCGTCTTATCTCTTCCTATTTTTTTTATTTAGTAAGTTTAAATATATATTTTTCTTTTTTTGTCTTCTTTTGTTGCTATTTCATAAAATTTGAACAATATAATAAATATTGACAAAATGAGTGGGTGCCTCAAGCGTGTTCTTTTCTATGTTTTTTTATTTATAAGTTTTTAATTTGAATTTATAGAAAGCATATGTAAAGAAGACGTTGAAATGCTCATTCAATATTTCGTTAAGAAGTGAAGGATATTCTCAGATATTGAGGATTTTATAGTTATTATGTGCGAGCACAATTGAGTTCTCCTTTCATGGCCAATTCATGGTTTCAGTTATATTAGCACTCAAATTGTGCAAGTATTGCATAAGATGTATTGTTGCACTCAGAAAAAAGTGTCTCGGAATATGATAAAAAAGGCATCATATTCAGAGAAAAATGGTATAGACTTTGCTCCAGAGAATGCTATTCTCTAATTGCGATACTAAAAATTCTCTAAAAATGATAAAAAGCTTCCATGAAATAGAAAAAGAAATCGTTTTTAGAGAAAAATACTTTTTTTTTTTGAGAAAATATTTGTTTTTATTGAAGAAAATACTTCTCATAGTGAATTTTTTATCAAAATATAAGAAAAGTTTTTCATTTTCAATAAAATTTCTCTATAAATGAGAAATTTTTTGTGCGATAAAAATACTTATCATTAGACCTCGGATTTTGCATACTTTCATATTTTTAATCAGATTGATACCAAACTTTTTATCTAAACGTTTTATCGTTCAAATAAAACAAATTGTAAAGCATATCGAAAATATGCAAAATATATGCAAAAAATATGCAAAAAAATATGCCACAAATATGCAAAATATATGCAACACATGCAAAAAATATGCAAAATATGCAAAATATATGCAAACGAATTTCATCAAAATATTGAATTCCAATCGTTAAATATTAAACTGCGAGCAATGCAGAAGAATATATAATATATATGCACCACTTTACGTTGCTTTCCCTTTCCAACGCTTTACCATCGCTTTGGTAAATGAAGAAAAAAAAAGAAATTTATTTTTGGTCGACAAAACAACTAAAATGGGCCCACAACGACGATATGCATTTACTTCAGTTTGGTAAAGAAAAAAATTCTAAATTTGCATTTTAGGTTCTTGAAACACCGAACCCAGAAGATGCTGAATCTATAAAGCAAGCAATAAAGCTGATAAAAAATCCCCACCTATATCGGGATTTTATATATATTAAATCAAATTTTGAGAGAGTTGCCCAAAAATTAACTTCCTTGGAAGCGAAGGGTCTACCACTAGCTAAAAATATAGTTCACAACATAACTGGTGATTTTAGACTGGTTTTAAAAAAGATATTTTAAGCCATTTTGAAAATAAATCCACATTTTAATATCATTTCAGAAATAAATAATATTTTAAAACTCAAAGATGAAGATGTGTTCTGGACTTGAAACCGTCACAAATGTAAAAATCATTAAATAAAAATTTGCTCCAATTATTTCCTGTGACGTTGAGAGAAGCTTTTCCGCTTACAAAATGGTTTTTGCAAGGAAACGCCAAAGCCTCTTAATTAATAATTTAGAGAAAATTATGGTTATGTTTTGTAATACCAATTATATCCCTGAAAACATTTTCAATCGCCTGAGAATCTCCAGCGAATCGCTTGGAAGATGAAACAATCGCCGGCGAGCTCTTCTGAGAGTCTTCCGGGTATCGCCGAATGTAAGCAGCTGAGGCCATAAAAGCGATTCGCCGGGAAGATTCGCCGACGAATAGCCGAGATGAGGCTTAGGCGAATCGCTAGGTGTCGTGAACGATTCGCCGAGAGGAGTCTTAAGCGATTCGCTGGGAAGATTCGCCAACGCATCGCCGAGAAGAGTATTAAGCGATTCGACAGGAATTCGCTCACGAATCAGCAGAAAGAGTCTAAAGTGATTCGCTGACAAGACATGTTAAGTGGCCAAGACATCACTTTTAGAGGTCATCAGCGATTTGTTGCAAAATTGTTGAATGTTTTAATTTGTTGCAAGTTTGAACTAGCAGTTCCATGAAGTTGCTTAGAAGTTAAAATTTCTGAATAATTTAAATGATTTTTCAGAGTCTGCTTCATATTTCAATGAAAGATTTTGCAAGCTTTTTAAATAGCCATCTTCGAACGATCGCCGGAATGAGCGAAGGAAGATTTTGAGGATTTTTTGAATCGCGCATTCATCCATTGGGCGATCGAAAAGCGATCCATCTTCCAACGATAGCTGGAATTAACGTCAGGAAGGTTTTGAATACTTTTTGTAAATCGCGCATTCATCGTTTAGGCGATCGAAAAGCGATGCATCTTCCAACGATTGCCGGAAAGAGCAAAGAGAGATTTTGAAATTCTTTGAGAATTGCGCATTCATCGCTTCGGCGATCGAAAAGCGATCCATCTGCCAAAGATCCCTTAGGCAAATCGCTAGCGCGTGGCCAAATGATCTTATCTTCTAATCGTCTTCCAAATGTTTGCAGAGATTGAATAATTTGTAAACCTATACAATATCGTATGTATTACGTTTCATTTGCTCTGCTTTAATATCTGACAATTAATAAAATTTCAATATGTATGCTATCCTCTGAGTAGCTTTTATATTATTTTTCGATTTGTTTAACATAGGAAGTTTTTGCATATGTTTTGCATATGTTGCATATATTTTGCATAGTTTGCATATTTTTGGCATATATTATGCATATGCGTTTTATGCAAATATGCAAAAAAATTTAAAATATGCATTTCGTTTTCCACTCTATTTTCAATGAAACGAACATTGGTGTCATCAGAATTTATCTATCTTAATTCTTCAAAAATATGCAAATATGCAAAATCCGAGGTCTACTTATCATTATTAGAGACATTGAAATATTACCATTTTCTAGAAGTAAAGAAATATTTCTTCGAAAATGTGAAAATTTATTCTAATTGAAGAAAATTTTATTTGAAAAAGAGAAAATTGCTATTATCAAAAATAGAGAAATTTTTTTACCGGAGCAAGGTATGTGTTTTTTTTAGTGTGATAAATCCTTCATTGTTAATTTTTTTTTTTGTTTATAAATAAATTTTTTGTAATTATTTGAAATCTGCCGAATTAATAAGAAATTGTATTACACTCCATTAAGTGCAACTATACAAACGAAAATAACAAGTTAATCTTGCATCTTAAATAAGTTAATTGAATAGATTTTATAATGCATTAAATGTAACTAACGACGAGGTAAATCCAAAATATCGAAGCGTTTCAATACTCTTCTTCTTTCTTCAATCTTTTCGAATAACATCATTTCGAACAAACCATCGTGCAATATTGCTGAGTGTTTTCTGTTACAGAATCTCGATAGTTGAGTTGCTTGATCATTGTTAAATAAATATTTTTTTCGGACAGCACTAAGTCACGGTAAAAATGGATCAGAAAAGGTTTGTCGGTATTGTTTAGCGGTAAACAACATAGATTTTTTTGATTCAATGCGAAATTTCAAATCTTAACCCTAGGATAGGTAACAACTTGCATAGTGCTTTATTGGTCTACTGAGCATTGCCAGACCGCCTGAATACGTTGTGGTCTTGCAGTATATCAAATGGCTTATCTATGAACTGATACATTATAAACACCCCCACCTCATTAGGTACTAAAGTGTAGACAAAAAAATCAAGTTATATCAAACTTTATTTTTATTTTTATTAAAACCAGTGACAAAATTTCTGCAGTCAAAGTAGCAAAAGTCGTAAAATTGTTGCTGTTTGAAGTAGTCACTGTTTACATAATTTCAAAACTGACTGTTGCTTATGCTTGTGGTTGTGAAAAATAAAACATTAGCAGTCAAGGCAAAAGCAAAAAGCGATAGCTGATAGATTGCAAAGCATTTAAGCAGTCGACAACTTCGACAGTTTTTGCTTTGACTGGCTGCAACTTTCGCTAAATTCTGAAATTGAAGCAGCAGCATTATTTTCGCTTCGGTAAATATTGTGTTCAAAGTCGCTATTTTTCGTTTTTATAGCCTGTTCGTTTGTTTTTGTTGCATATAATTCATTGATTTTGTACTATATAAGAACATAGTTCTAAGTGTACTTATGTTATCCTTAAGTTAGCAATAAACAATAAACAATGTGTGTGTATTAGACTGTACCACCTCCTATGCAAAAAAAAAATTCTCTGTAAACCAGCGAATATGACGCATTTGTGTAAGACAATTACAAAAAAATTTTTTTTTTTTTTTGATCGAACGTAAGGGTCGCGCATTGATATATTTCTTAATATCTCTGATGCTTACAGTCGGATTTTAAAGTTTGATATATCAATGTTATTTTCTTAAGGAGACCAATATGACCTATTCAGAAGTCATTGACCTCAGGTGCACCGTTCTAGTACTTACCCTCCAGATCTCAGTTCCTACCATCATAATGAACCATGCTAATATGAAAAAAATTAAGCTCTTAAAATATCATTAATCTTTTGCCCAAAAAGTATATAGAAATTTCTAGCAGAACTATTTTTAAAAAATTTTTGAAAATTTTTTTGCCGAAAGTAAGGCTCCCTTTTTTCATTTTCATCATATTTTCGGTATTAAAAGTCCAATCATATTAAATGACACATCGATGTTTTTGTTTAAAAGAGACAAATTATTTTTTTTCTAAATTAAAAAAAAATATTCCTACAAGTCCTTGGAAGGCCTCGAATTGATTTTGAGGAACTTTAAAGCTCGTAAAAGAATAAAAAATCCGTAATGCCAATCATTAGTGCAACCAAAGGGGGTTTTGGGGTTTAACCCCCCCAAAATTATTATTGTACCAAGCAAAATAGAATTAAATCAAAGTGGTTCATATGAAAAGCAAACACATATCTTATCAAATGAGTAAAAATCCCAAATGTATATTTCAAATCGATTCTGTTTGATGTACAATCTACTAAATTTTCATGTTTCTTTCCTTCAGACTGATTCTGACCTCTTGCGGGGTTCTTGACAATATTTCGAATTGAGTTATCTCTTCAACTTCTGGCTTGGAACCTACAAAAACTAATTGAAATATTTGAGTGGATAAGAATCAAAACTCACAAGCTCCACTTTTTAAATTTTGAGTTGACGTTGGTTTGAAACCTATCAGTTTATCCACCTTTGAAAGTTTTAAGACCAAACTTACAAAAGTCGTGGTTGTGAACGATGGAGATTCAAAGCCTTGCAATAATATTTTTTTGTTAGCCATCAATCAAGAAAAAATAACGAAACTGCATCATTAACTAAATTTTTTTTAAAGTGGAGGTGGTGAGTTTTGATTCTAAGTCACTCATTTGGATGAAAATGAATTCAAAAGTAATAAAAAATAAGAAAGCCTGAATTTGAAGAAGAGCAGTCGAGTCCCTCGCCACCGAGGTGAACAAGGAGATGTCCTCTTAAATTGTTATTTTTTGTTCTTTTTTTATAATTATTTTTGAAACATAAACTAACTCAAGCTCTGCAGGATTTCTGCAACTGAGCAAAAATTTAAAATTCATTATTTTCCATCGAATTTTCCCGAATCTGTTTCATAAATATTTCTCTAAATTGTCAAATATTATTCGATTTTAAGAAATATGGGCTTATTAGAAAAAAAGAAGTTAGTTTGATTTTGCTGCTGGTTGATGTTGATGTTGGTTTGATAAAGTTATATACCAATGAGCATGAATTAGAAAATGCTGACTTAAATCGACATAATATCTTTTTTAACGAAAGTTTTTACACAATCTTGCAAAAAGGCATAATTCAGTAAAATCGAATAATATTTCTGAAATTTTGAAAGATTTTCATGAAACTGATTTTGAAAATCCAATGGAAGATTATGATTAAAAAAATATTTTTCATATATTACATACATAAAGAGTTAGTATGTTAGTGTTAAATGTGACGTTATCAAAAGTCGATTTTAAAGGAAATTTTATCGGTTATTTTGATGGCGAGTGACTCCAACGATTTTTTCATATTTCGGATCTTAATTTTTCATCCCAAGGTTTCAGAAATTGTATGTTTTATATTTTCGGAAATGAGCTCCATTAGCACAAAGGACGAATTTTAAGGCTAGCGGCAATTGGTTATTTTTACAACGAAGTGAAATGTTCAGTCATTGTGTGGAGAAAAATTGCATTATCTCCGAGAAAAATTGAAAATATTGTAGCTCAAGCCTTTAAACCTTCGTATAACTGCCTAAAACCTTCGTTTAACCTTCTAAAAATTTCCGTTTTTACTTCAAGGTATTTTATAAATATTTGGAACTAAAATTTGTTATTTGCACAACTTAAAATAGAATATGTAACCATTGCTGATTTCTAATTCAGCCTGAAAAAGATCAATATTACATGTTTTTTTTTATTGAAACCGGGCCCGTTATTTTTGACGGGTAAGAACTAGTACTTTTTATAAAAACATAACTTACATTTTAACAATGACTGTTTTTTTAGGGATTGTGTCAGTTTGAAAATTAATTTTGTTTTTTCCTTATGCCATTGTACAATATGTCCAGAATATTCTCCCTAAAGCTTGAGTCCAAACCTTTTTTTGCAAATTAGCTGTCATGATTTCCCAAAAAGTTACAATCAATCTTGTTAAAATTTTGAACCCTTCTTCAAAATACATAATCTAGTGCTTCAAATATTTCTTCTTCTTTCTTATAGTAACAAAAATTAGTTATAATTTTTTTTTGGTTGAGCCTTCTAAACCCACTTAGCCCATTAACTAAACCCATTAACACCCATGAGTTGAAACTTATTGCTGTGATTTGAAGCCTTTGTAAAACTGATTTTATATATAAGTCCAAAATTTGATAAAAACCCCCCCCCCAAAAAAAAAAATCCTGTTTGCGCCCCTGATGGCAATGCTAAAAAAGGTATTAACATTATTTTTATTGTGATTTTCTAAATATACAATGTATTATTATTTTCACAGCCACATCGAAAATAGCAATTTGAAACACTTGCTATTCTAATTCGTTCTAATCCCGTGAAAAAATAGTTGAAAATTGCTTCCGTCTAATATTTATTTCGACGAATATTTGGTAATTTGCTTATTTTGTTTGAATATTGCAATGCTTCTAGCAAACTTTTTAGAAGCATAAGTTTAAGCAGCAGTGAAGAAAGTGACAAGTTCTTGAAGTTTTTAAACGCTGATTAAAACAATTATATAAATATGAAACATTTAAATATTTTAAGAGGAAAATTCTTAATTATCAAAAATTCGAAAGAAATCTTTATTGGTAATAATTGTGGTCATAAAACAATAGAAAGAAGACACGAAAATTTCTTTTTCTCTATAATTATAAGCCAATTATTATGATGGTCATTGCCATGCGTGCTAAGTGTGTGGCTTGCAAAAAAAACGAATCTCGGGTTCGATACTCATCTCGGACAAAAGCTTTTTTTCAATAGAAATACGTTTTTCTGTTCGACTTTCAACTCTCTGCAGACAATGGCAAACCTCAGAGAGTAAATAATGACTTGTTAAAAAAATGTACATAATAGTTGAAATTAACTTTTTTCTATAATAAAATATACATAATTTCTTAATTTAAATCAAAGGTATATTTATAGCACCTTTTAGACTTTGAAAATATAGTACAAATGTCCCACACAATGATGGAATTGCCCATATTTTAAATCACTCTAAATTAAAAGTTAGAACACAATGCCTTAGACAATGCCAAGAACACAACCAAGGACATTTTTATTAATTTTTTAACATAAATAATTTTTTGAAAAAGGATTTCATTACATATGTAGGGACATGACCCTGTGATATTAGCTTTAAGAAATAATAGAAGAATGTTCGACCGATTTGCTGTAGTCAAGTCCGTTGTCTGTCAATAATCTGTTGTCATAAAATTCGACATCCACACAAGTTCTTATTCGACATGAACATTCACAAATATAGATACCAATTTAAGAAAGAGCCAACTTGACATCAACAAAATGGTAAAACCTCTAAAAATTTCACTAAAACTTTTTTAATCACCTGAAGTCATAATGCGGATAAATAATACTTGCGTTATCAAAAATAACACTTGAGTTGTTCTGGTTTTTCATATCATTTAAAGTTTGTTTGTGTGCAAAAACATCGAGTAAAACTTTAATGCAATAAAATATTTCGTCAGAAAAATCCACTTTATGGATCACCAAAGCTAATTTTTATTTTTGCAAAATTAAATAAATTCTTGTTTACATCAAAATGCTTATAAGAATCCTTGCTATCGTTTGTTCAAGTACAACCATAAATAAGCTATTCTAAGACAAATATCAAAAACAAATCCAACATTTTTTTATTAGTTCATAGCAATAAAATTCTCTTCTACTTGCGAATAAATCAAAAGTATGAAGTATGAACGTAGTGTGTGGCAAACATATAAAAATACAAAAAACTTGGTCAAGGCCGAAACTCTACGCTTAAGTTAAGTTATGTATAGCGCGCAGAATTTATACAACTTATTTTATTTTTACTTATCAATAAATAGTGAAATGAAACCCTTCCTTGTCCAAGTTTACTCTTAGAGTCAGCTGCGTCGGTTGGTCCATGTTGTAGGCAGGGTATGGGATGACTTGAAGTGTTTATGTCAGCAATATAAAGAGCGAAAACATTGCGCTGCTGGTCGTAAATTTCTGCATAGCACAACAAGGAGTTAAGAAGAAGCGTCTTTGAGCGAAGCAGTTAAAAAGGATAAACAACGTAGACTCTGAGAGTGTGAGTGTGTGTGTGTGTGTGTGGGTCATAAAACTGGTGACAAAAGAGTTTCGCGCTACATGTGACATTGTTGTGGACAGCATGGCTGAAAAGGCATGCTTTACCCAGCAGCGGTCGAAATACAGCAGCGACTGGAATCCACGGGTTTTTTTGCCGTTTTCTTTGTTTTCACGGGGAAAAAAAAGGATTTTTAGCAAAACAAAAAGAAGAGCGGCATATTTTATTGCACTTAAATTTTGACCAGCTTAACCCTTCAGTGGAAGCGCTCTTAACTCCGATGAGCTGCAGTTTAAGCAATCAGCTGCCATTTTTTTATACATTGTAAGCAGGCAACAATCTTTTTTTATACCATAAAAAACACAAGATAATATGTTTTGTTCACAAACAATACCAGAAAAACCTGATATAAAGACTTTTGTATGTGCTAAAAACATATGATAACTAGCTGAGGATACAAAAGAACACACACAAAGCAATGTCTTTTGAGGCGTTTTTTTTTTTTGTATAAATTAAAGATATCTGAAGATACCAAATGGGAAATCCGTTAGATGCCAAGAAGTCTGTCTTTAATAGTAGAAACTTCAACAAAAAATTCAATAAGCAACCCTTTTCTTCACAAGGACATTTGTTTCACCATTCTTCATAAGAAAGAAATTATTTTATTGCTCAAAAGAATATGCAATAAAACCACGTTTCTTGCTCAAATACGCATTACAAAAGTTAACAGAAAATTATAGCAAACATTTGCTGTGCGCCAATTTTTCACCAAAAAACAACAAACAAAGCAACAGCAGCAGTCATGGAGTTCTTTCGGCGTTGCCACCTTGTATACTAAAACTAACATTTAATGAGAACTAAAGATGATAAGCTTTCAAGGTTTATGACTTCAGATAGCAAGTGTCAGTTTCACGTCACGCTGAACACGGCAGAAAATCAAGCTAAAAGCAGTCACATTGTTAGTTTGTTGTAGTTGTTGTGTGGTTGGAGTTTACGGATACTTGGTTGCTACTCGTTGCACTCGTCTTTTTTTGCTGCATAATGGTTGCTTATTTTTACTAATTCGATTACCTTCTAATTACTTATGTAACAGAATTACAAGCCGCAACATTTAATTCGACCACAGCATATTTCTTTTATCTCGCTCTCTCTCTTTAAAGAAAACTCGCCAGCTAGCAACCAGCTCTTGCTATTATTAGTACCCTGAACAAATAACACGCCTGCTGGTTCTTATCTTAACGCTGTTGCCGCATATCGTCGCCTTGTGAGGCTGTCGTAATTATTTTAATTGAATTATTATTATTACACGGTTAATCTAGGCGATTTAAGTGAATTGGTCGTTGTTAGAGTTTTGTGGCCGAAAACCTTTCACAAGAGGGTTAATGTTAAACTTTCACAATGCTCTACAAGCGGCATTAATGGTCTACTAAATGTTAGTTAAGCAGACAATATTCAAGTTTTCTCATATTTGAGTTCAAATTTATAGAAAAATTTTTAATAATTGATTTTATAAGATAATCATATATGGGCATCACCCAGTGGCACGGACGCGACATTCGCACGGTTTTAATTACTCGAAAAGCAAGAAAGAAACAAAATGAGCCGATATGTATTTTAGTGTTCTAATGCGATGAAAGAGTGCTACATTTTATAAAAATATTGGCGAGATTTAGAACAAATTAGTACAAAGTAATAAGCAATCATTCAATGGAACGGACGCGACAAAAATAGAAGTTTTTTTAAGCTGGTATAGAAAAATGCAAAATTTAGGTAATTCTGAGAAATTTTTTTTATATATAATATACATGTTAATGGAGGTCAAAGGGTAACTATTCTTTGTAGACTTATGAAATATTAGAATTTTCTTTTCCCTTTTTTTAAATAGATATAGCACGGATACGGACGCGACATCATGGACGCGTCAAATATTTCCAACAGTAGTAAAATACAGTAAAGATGTTCATTATAAATTTTAATAAAAATACATTATAATAAGTTAAAGTCAAGTTACATAGCAGAAATACTAATCAAAATAAAAAAAAAATTAAGTTAAAAGCTTAATTTTTAGATCGAATTTGAATTTTTTTCAAAACTAAAAATTTTTAACCAAAATTACCTTTTATGCATTCCTCAAATGTCAATTGTCCGAAAAATGCAGTTCCAAAATTAAAAAATTCCACTTTCCGAGCAAACAAGTCAGTCAAATTTTAACAGTTTTAAAAAAAAAAATTTTGTTTTGGGTTTTTTGGTGTTTTTTCATCTAAATGTGTCATAAATCGATGTTGTAGGTGTTCTGTAAGTACCGTTTATTAATTTCTGAAATATATCTTAGTATTATTTCTTAAATCTTTTTTTTAATGCGTTTTTTTTTTAACATTAGTTATTTTTTATAGCAGTAATGCAGTTAAGCTGCGATGTTTTCGAATAGTAATAATGTTTTTCTCAGTTGTTATATTAGTGTAAGTCCGTCTTCGTTTTTTGACAGTTTCATTAAAAAATTTTGTGTCAGATCAAACGTTTGAAGTCAAACCATTCAGATAATGATCTTTTATATCATTATTGAGACTCAATATATCGTTATTCGTTATAACTTATTGAATAGAATATCATATATTAAACGTCTATAATGTTTCTAACAATTAATTTTTATTGAATTGCTCGAATTCGGGCAACAGGTTTACTAGTTATTTTTAATGCGGTTCTGGTTTTCAAGTTACCGTTGGAAAGGTGTTGGATGCTTCTACACCAGAATTTCTAAAATTGATAATCATTAAAACTTATATATTTTAAAAATCATGTTTTGCAATAAACAAAAAAAAAAAAAAATAAGTACTTTATTTGCATTTGAGTGATAAAATATGACAAAAAGTTGAAAACATTCATGAAAATCCACATTATCTTTGGTTCACCAAAAAAGATTTATATTTTTTGATGCATATTGGAAGAACTTTTTTATATCTATTATTTCTGACCGTTATTTCATTTTAAACTGCCACACCAGCCAATATATTAACAAAAAACTCGACTTTTAGAGGTTATTTCAAACCATTCCAGCTCACGGATGGCCATCACTAGAGTCGAAATATTTGGCGAAGCACCATAACATAAACCAAGGATTATTTTGAACAACTGTGCTGAACTCTTTTTTTCGTGAGGCGCTTTAACATACATAAGCCTTAAACGGCTTTTTTTCCAAAAAATAATATTTTAGTCAGCCACACCGAGTTCTCAAACAAATTTTAAAGTATATTCAAAACAACTTTCTCCTCAATACTACGGTAGTTTTTTTTTAATTGCATAGTTTAATTTTTAAGAAGAATTTTCGGTCGGTTTGTTTCCAATTTTTTGAGATGTTGTATTTAAAATTTAAATATTTAAAATTCTAAGAAGCTCGGTCAAAGTCCTGAAATGGCCAATTTGCTTTTTTTTTTTGTTGTTTGTATTTAAAATTCACAATTATTTTAATTATAAATATTGTTGAATTTTTTTTTTCACTTCTGTTTCACTGAAAAACAGCAGCTATGTATTGGTCCCATAGCCATAAAAAAAAGATGACACGGCAAAAATCCTGCATGCCGCCATTTTGTAATTCTGACAGAATTTTCTTTGTTCGTCGTTCAAAGGCTAACATTAAAAATTCAGCGGCCAAAAATAATTTTTTACTTTTTACTGGATCGATGCAGTGTTGTTAAGCCTGTGCATTTTTGGGGCCATAGGTGAACGGGAACGTCATAGATGAAGAGGTTGAAACTTGAAATGTTTTGTTTTTGGTTGAAAAGTATTGCTGCAACAATTTTTGTTCAACAAAGAAATTTCAATACAAGGAAAGCAATTTGAGCGGAAAACAAGCCCAAACCAATTAATTTTGGGAGTGATTCCAAACTAAGCCATAATGTTCTTGATATCAAGCCCTAATGTGTTTGTTTATCAAAAAATGAATACGCCCATTCGTGGATAATATACGTGATGTTTGGATCATTTATCAAAATATTAAAATGCTCACTTATGCCGAATTTATGTCATTTTGGTATTAAAATAAAACTCATGCTCATTTGTGTCCAATGCATGCCAACTATGGATTGATAGTAAACAAATTAATATGCCCAATCTAAGGAATTTTGTAATTTTTTATTTAAATACGTCAAATTTTAAAATACATAAAAAAAACAAAATTCAAACAATATGAAAACGCTGCATAATATGGTAAATGCCCTTGTACAATGGCTCAAGCAATAAAGAACAAAAAAAAAAAAAATAATGAAAATGACATCAAGCAAAATAAATTTATATTTTCATTGTCTAAATTAGATATGTTTCATCCAAATGTGACAGAAAAATATAATATATTAAGTTATTCTCTGCATTTTTATACACTTTTATACCAACAGAATCAACAATCATTTGAGAATTACATCGTTCGGTTGCTCATATTTTCTGCATCTGCATAAACAACAACAAAATTAATTTTTTAGAAACAAGCTCAAGATGACACGTATTTAGCACAAATTGACGTGTTTATTAAAAAAAATGTTCAAGCCCAATTTCTGGCATAAACTGCGAACAAGAATAGCATGATTTGGAATGGTTTTGAGCTCTATTGAGCTGATTTCAGTTACGAACGCTTTGAGCTTGATTTTAACCCATTTTTATTTTTTCGTGTGAAATTTAACAAAATAATTAAGAAAAAAATATATAAAAATATATAAAATAAAAAGATCGCAGGTAAAAATTTTCAATTTCGAATCAATTTTTCAATTCTAAGCTAATGCAATTAAGTCAACAAATGCTTTGTACTAAAACTTTGCATAGTTTTGAAAATATATTTTTATAGTTTTGGTGTAAAAAAAACAAAATTATTTTTATTTATTTTCGCCAAAAAAAAATTACAAAAAATACGCCAAAAAGTTCGTTTTTCTTATAGCAAACTGTTCTGCACTAAACATTTGTAGTATAAAAAACCATCTTAAAATATATGTGCATAGTTTGGGTATCAAAATAAGGATAATTTTTTTCAAGTTAATTATTTTTCAGAAGAACTGTGCAGATATCAGAAGACATAAGATAAATAAAGACAATATAATGCATTTATATATATGTACAAAACACTGTATTTATGAAAACAAAATATAAATTAGCGTGCATTACAGGCTTGTGTCTCAAATGGCAAATGACTGATTTTTTATTTTTTTTTATTTGAGTTTTTTATTTCACTTGGATTTGCACAGATTTAAAAAGGTAGAAAGAATTATGCTTTGAAACTCAAAATAATATTTTGAATCAATTAACAGATACTTCGGAATTTCGTTTCTTTGATATTTAAGGTAAATTTTTTAATCTAAGAGACCTAAGAGGCTTATGTAGTTTTGGTTAAATACAGATAATTATTAGTTAATATAGTATGCATAAATATTTAAAGTCAAAATATTAAATTTAAATTTAATAAATATTTATTTTTTTTTATCCTGCACGCTTTTGATGCTTGTAAGCACATTTTTATTTTTAATTTTTATACTACATAAACAAAAACAAAATTATAAAAAATTTTATGTCTTTCGTTATGAAAAATGTAATATTCAACACTTGAAAACTACTAGTTATTACCTTTTGTCGATATTTTTTAAGTCAAATCAAAATATTAAATTTATTATTAAAACACTTTAATAGAATCAGAATGTGTTCACTTGACATTAATTATTTATTATATCTTTAAACTCAATTTAAATCTGCAAATTAACTTTGATTGAAAAAATTGGCTGAACTGAAAATAAATGAAAAACCAAACAAAAAATAGCAAACCACTTTAACTTCTCCTCAATAGTCGTTTCCACAAAATTCTTGGTATGAAGCCATTGCTTGTATTTTTTCATTTTTTATTCGTTAATTTTTTTAACTATAGAGAACTATTAAAAAACAATGCATATTCTTAGAAGTTTTAATTTTAACCTTGTCGAGTGGTTGCATTGCTTAATTGTGCTCCTTTAACTATTCACTCAGCGACAAATCGACCAACCAACTCTTTACCTCACATTGTTTGACACCTTTTTGGCTCCAGACATTCTTAACAATCGCTGATTGCAATGTAAGTACGAGTGCGCATAAAGTCCGCATCATTAGTGAAGTCACGTAAAATAACCATTTGAATGTTGAAAAATTGTTAGTGACAAAGTTATCACGACTCACTTGCGATTAAGTTAACTTCTCGACAATAACTCAGCGGGTGTCAGCAACAAATTGACTGCGCAAGATTACAGACAAAAGATTTATTTTCAACAACAAAAGGGATTTCCTAATCAAATAGTTAAAGCAACTGAGTTACAAGCTTCCTTTGAAGAAAATTTAAAAAAAAAACATTTGAATGTAACTAACTGAGCACTAATTAAAAGTTTTTAAATTTTAGCAGAAAATATTAAAACAAAATATACGATGGCATGCAATTGTAAGTAAATGTTTTCTTAATATAAAGTAATATGTAACTGGGTAGTAAATAATATATTAAGTTGCCATATTTTAAGCTTTTCAAATGTTATTCAAAATAAATCACGGAGCTCTGTTGAGACGCTCGTTAATTTCGTTAGACAGATTTTTCGTTAAATGCTCGTTAAGTGTTCGTTGTTGCCGTTTTGCGCAACATTCGTTTTAGAGCGCGCCCCATTTCATGTTTAATTTGAATTTTTACTCGTTAAGACTTGTGTAAATGTGCACAAACAGTATTTATTAGAGAACGAATATAAATGTATTTAACAGATATACTTGTATAATGCTTTGTTTTATGTCTGTATGTCGTAAACGGAAAAACCAAACGTTGATGATTGTCTTAGAACAGCTTTACTTAAAATTCTTCTACAGTGTGGCAAATTTTCTGTTTTTCTGTTTTTTAATAATAAAAGTAATTGGTGTTGATTTTAAGTTTGTAAAGCGTGCAATGAAAATATAAATTTTGCATGAGTAAATAAATACATACATAAATTTCAATAATCATGTGTACTTGTGCATAACCTCCAAGTAATTAAACATGGCTTGATTGTATTCATACACAAGCCCATGTAAAGTACAAGAATTATTTATGTAAACGTAGTTTAATGTATGTATACGAATGTATGAAGAGTGCTACAACGAAAAGGACAAAAACAAAAACACGCGTGCCGCCACACAGTGAATCGCTTCCATACAAACGATGGACAAAAATAGAAAGAGTAGTTGGAATTTAATGAAATTTCGTTTCTGAATGAATGAAACGATACTTACTTAATCAAAAAATGTAAAAAATCAATTGTATTTTTTTTTTTGTGTTTTATACTATCAATTAATGTGATAACAATTTATATGTATATTTTGGCAATAGTCGAAACAAAGTTGTGATATTAGGTATTTGATATAAAATATTTGTTAAGAATTTGAAATGTATCATTACAAATAAGTTTTTTGAAATAATTAGTCAGAAACTTGCATTAAATAGTTATTTTAAAATTATTTTAATAAATTGTTAAATTTAAATAGAACTTCAAAAGTACGTTTTTATGATAGTACCTCAGCAATATTTATGTTTGTTACATATTAGTACATTTTTGTTTTTATGTGATAAAATAATATCAGTACAATTTGATATAATTCGTTACCTTGTTTATTCCAAAAGCCTTCAACTATCAACCTTTCAAAATTAACAAAAAGCGCCCAATCCTTATAAAAAC
The DNA here is from genome assembly GCA_958299015.1 of Tetanocera ferruginea. Lineage (NCBI taxonomy): Eukaryota > Metazoa > Arthropoda > Insecta > Diptera > Sciomyzidae > Tetanocera > Tetanocera ferruginea. The sequence goes on along the minus strand of OY282642.1, from coordinate 106,725,665 downwards.
TTATTTCGATACAACTTGAGAAAGTTTTTAAACACTCAAATAAATAATATTTATAAGAAAAACTAACATAAATAGTAAATTAATATCACTAAAATTAAAAAAAAAAAGCAAATTGGCCATTTCAGCCCTTGAAAGGACTTTGGCTGTGCTTCTTAAGATCAGAACACAATTACAGAGAACAGAACAGAGAACGGAACAGCATTAAATTGTTCTGAGTAGTTGACAGTCAAGATATACGGTGTTTGAAAAAAATTTCACTGATTTTTAACATGTTCTTTTCTATGCAAATTTACCATTTAATAGATGATTTCATAAAGATCCCATTTTCAAAGTAACAAAAATTTTGGAATTTTTTTTTTTCTATTTTTGCAAATATTACAAAAAAAACTTATATTGAAAAGAGCTTTGAGCTTAACAATAACATTTAATTTTTTATGCTACCTCAAAAATTGTATTTTTGGAATATTTTTTCTTTCTTAGCTCTTTGCCATGACGCGAAAAGACATGAAATCCATAAAGAAGTTTAAATTTTTGAAAGCTGTAGCGATTACAAATTGCGATGCTTTTAAAAAATTGTTGCTGATCTGTTTTAGTGCATGGTTTATCTTTAAAATGATACCTATATATCTTCATTTGCAATAAAAATTTTTTTTGATGTTTGTCTATGGGACGATTCACTGTGCGGCAGCACCAAATTCAAACTGTTGAAGACAAAAAATACATACAAATAACATGCATCAACACACATGTTGGCAGCTCCAGATCAGAGAACTACATGAGACCATTCGTCATTTTTTCCACTCGAATAACAATCGTCGTCACCCAATCAACCATTTAGAAATAGTGCTTGGATTAAGCTTACATGCAATACAAAAAGCAAGCCTTATCCAAGCACGCTCGAAAAACACTTGCCCAGGTAATAAATTTTCAAGTTGCTTTGTATAACTATTGCGTAAAACACAAAAAGCAAGTACAATAATACTTGGAAAGGCTTGCATTAAGTAAGTGTTTTGCAATCATACTTAGAAAACGCTGACAACGGTTATAATTTTACAACTGTTCAAAGTTGTGATGCTCTCATATATATATACATAAATGTATTTTATTTTCATTTTGTTCGCTCAGCAGCCATAACGCTAACGGCAAGCTGTTAGAGTGTCCGACTCATATGCGGTGGTTAGCGCGTTCGATCCCTGGGGTAGCAAACACAAAAATTTTTGAAGGCATGCAATTTTTCATATAAATATATGCTTCAATTTAAACAAGCGGAAATAAAAAATAAATAAAAATAAATATGTTCCGGTCGGGAATTGAACCTTGGAGGTCCAAATCACAACAAATCAAATAACCAGTGGCTTATCAACTGAGCCACGGAATAAAAATTTTTCGCGAGTGCTAATTGATTTGTTGAATGTAGGACACTTGGAAAAAGCTTATTAAAACACTTATATCCAATTGTTAAAACAACACTTGGATTAAGCTTGAAGTAAGGAATATTATTCCAAGGGTTCACTTTCGTTTATCCTACAATTACATGTAAGCGTTCTACAATAGTAAATGAAAGCGTTATCCAAGCTTGAGGCTTACGTTTGTAAGCTTGTTTAAAGCTTATTCCAAGCTTGTTTGGCTGATTGGGCTGTGACTGTGCAAAAGCTAAAATCATGTGTTTGTATTCTAACAATAAAAAGGACAGAAACAACAACACTCATGTTGGTTCGATAAGTTTAAATTATTGAACACACAAAAAAAAAACAAGCATCGATTGACAGTGCGCAATCACAACAATAAAACAATAAGGAGTAAGAGTCAAGATGAACACTGAATTTGGCGAATTACAACAATCATGAAAATATCGAAGTTGTTGAAAAAGTGTGGAAAGAGTTAGGCGCTAGTGAGCGCTGCTGCAGACTGCAGTTGACATATTTTTCCTTGCTGCGAATAAACATAAAAGCATGAACATTCGTTACTTCTTGGCTTCTTCAGAAATTCATGTTTCGCAGGCATTCGTATTCGTCATCGCTCGTACTCATTACTCATTAATTTGCGCATTCAAAACGCCATTTTAATGCACTCAAGTTGTTCTCTGCTCCAGATACCAAATTTCATTCCATTTGAAATAGAGAAAAATTAATGAAGGGTAAAAGCATAGGACCAAAGCCTGGCCGGGATTCGAACCCGGGACCTCTCATTTGGAACTCAAATACACTAACCATTCATCTATTGAGGCCGCAAGTTTGATCAGTGAATGCATGAGTTTTATGTATTTTTTACTCTTATCTAATGAACTATTCTTACTGCCCTTGTATTTATTTGTACATTATTGTTACGAATTTCGGTCACTAAACTAAAGCAGTTCATGTGTCCCTTGTATATGTACATGAGATACATTCATTATTGTAACTTACATGAATTGTATTCTTAAAAATAATGGATGATTCATGTTCCCCTTGTATGAATGTATGTATGAATATACCCATTCGGCAATGGTAGCACTTCGAAGCGCTACTAGCAGGCCTTCATATGAATTTCGAAGTGCTTCCACACTCATATCCAAGTATACTTTCTTTTTTATATGAAATGGGAAAATTTTGCAGGCCTTCCGCTCCCATAGCTCAGAAGAGGCCTGATAGAAGCACTTCTTAAGAATGTCTAAAAGAAGGGGTAAACAAAAAGTATTGAAAAAAATATTTTTTTCTTTTAAACCTTTATCTTTTTTTCATAAATTCTATGATTTTATCTTCTCTCCTATGTTTTTTTATGTCAGATTAATTTCAATCTAAAAACTTTGATACAGCAGTAAGAAGGGCCATTGTTATGTCAAATTTTTAAACTGATATTTATTTTGACTTTAAACGAAAAACTTGCCATGAAGTATATGAAAAGTTAGTCTTTGAAGAGAAAAAGTTTCTTGTGCTGCTTTTTGTGCATGGTCTTCCCAAGGATGTGTTTGGTCTTCAAAAGTAGCAGTCAATGCAGGCCTTCGTTTGAAGAGCGCTGGCTTAATTGCCTATTGGGTATGTATCTTGCACACACACTTTATGAACATGTTCTCGTATTGTGTTCTTTTTTGGTTAAGTGTAGAAGATCTCCTGAATTGATGTATATGAAAGGTTGATCGTGAAGAAAACAATTTGCATATACAGTAAAAGCTCTCTTAAGCGGACACTGACGGTCGCAGAAATTTTGTCCGCCTAAGGGAGATGTCCGCTCAATAGAGCGTTTTAAGGAAAATTAGAAAAAACCAAATAGAATGTTCCCACCACTAAGGAAATAAATATGCTAATATATTTCAAAACATTTCATTACAAAATAGAAAAATTAGTTTTGTTGCTCGAAAATTTGACGGATTGTTGATTGCCTTAGGTTGGTTTGCTTCCATTTTTTCTCATTATCCACAAGACGAATTTCTAAAGACATTAATTGTTGATATGCAACAAGATCAGTTTTAGCAAACGTTTTCAAGCGAGAAACTTGTTTGAATGCTTCATGATAATTTTTAATTGGATCCGAGTCTTCCACAGCTATCTCCTCATCAGAATCACTTAAATCCTCCCCAGTATTAGTAATGCCTTCATAATCAATTTCAATGCTGCAATTTTCTGTGTATGCAACGCTATCAATATTTAAATAATCCTCTAATATAAAGTCACTAATTTGTGCAATTTCATTTAAATTAAAGAGCGTTGTCCTCAGGCTCAAACAGTTCGAAATTCGAGTTTTGCAAAAATCCAGATTTTCGGAAACAGTTTTCTATGGTTGACGCTTCAACTTTGTCCCAAGAAGCTTTAACAAAACACAGAGCATCAAGGACATTTATTTTTTTTGATAGTTCTGATGCTGATTTAGCTGTATCCATATTTGATAGCATATCTTTTATAATGAAGTTTCTGTATCTGAGTTTAAAATTTTGTATTATGCCCTGATCCAAGGGCTGGCATATGGATGTTGTATTAGGAGGTAGAAACTCTATAGCTATGTTTGTCAGGCAAATATCTCTGGGATGAGAGGCAGCATTATCTAAAAATAAAACAATGTTTCTGTTGCAAGATTTCATTTTTGCGCCAAGCTGTCGTAACCACTCTGTCATAATTTCTCTTGTCATCCACGTCTTTTTGTTCGATTTCCAATAGACTGGTAAATCGGAAATTTGTATGTGTTTAAAAGCTCTCGGGCGTGCCGCTTTTCCGATGACTAATGGCTTTTCTTTTTCTCCAACCATATTGACGCAAAACAAACGCATGGCTCGAAAAAAGAGACCGCTTTCATCGGCGTTGTACACATCTTCAGGTCTGTACTGACTCAGCAAAGAAGGAAGTTTTTCCCTGAATTGTTGTACATCTTCTGAAGTAACATCAGCGGCTTCACCCGATATGCATTTAAATGCGATGTTATGTCTCTTTCGCCACTTCTGAAGCCATCCGTCTGATGCGGAAAATGTTGTGAATCCTATGTGTTCTGCTATTTCTTTGGCCTTGGATTTTATTATTGGACCTGAAAGAGGGATGTTTTTGCTTCTTGCTACAACGAACCAGTCATAACACAACTTATCGACCTGGGAGCCCTTAGGTGTGAGGACAATTCTTTTTTGGTTAATATTAATCCCAGACTTCCATTTAGCTTTGATGTCTTCTTTATTTTTGATAATTCCTGCATCTTGCGTTTTTCCAATGTTAAACCTTAATAATATCGTAAGAATGAACTGATGGCCGTCCACTAAAAATACAAAAATTTTACCTCTTTGCAATATCACGCGCAGAAATTTTTTCTTTTTCTTGGATATTTATTATTTGAATTTTTTCTTTTAAGGAGAGCACATTTCGCGATGCCATTCTGATAAAGAGTTACACACAAGTGATCGTTTTCAACAAATAGTGCAGCAAAAATCCGAAAAATACAAAATACGGGGAATCACCGCTTAAAGCACATTACTTGTCTGACGCATGTTGCTAGCTTATAAATTTGTACATAGTTCTGAGAAAAAGCAAGATAAATGGCAAAATTGAACAGTGAGTTGTCCGCTCATGGGAGATTTTTCGTACCAAAAAAATGTCCGCGTCCGTCCAAGGGAGCGTCCGCTTAAGGGAGCATGATTTCTTCGTGAAACAAGGCGAAAGTTTTGGCACCAAGAAATTTGTCCGCTTAAGAGAGCTGTCCGCTTATAAGAGCTGTCCGCAAGGAGAGCTTTTACTGTATATATAATTATATACCACACACAATATACAAAGCAGTCATAACTTAAAAAACACGACTTTTCAGGAGTAGTGAAAAATAAAACCCTTTGGTTGAAACTGGAAAAGAAAACCAATTTTCATTTAAACACACAAGCTTCATTCTTCCAGTTAATGAAGAAAGTAATGAAAAAAATAGTGAGATATGTGTTTTGTGCATTGATTTATAACAAAAAATCGATAAAAAAAAATTTTGAGTTGTGACTGTTTTGTATGTAGTGTGCGATATCTACAAAGTTGCTATAGAATTTTTAATTTATTTTCAGATTAAAAAGTCAAAATTTTGTTTCTTTGAGATTTGAGCGATGAGTAAAAATGTGCACGATTTCATTATTTTTAGCCACTGTACATAATGTTGCTACCCCAATATAAAAAATAAAAATGCCTCGTTTCAATAGCGAGTAAATACAACAATAATAAAAATACAACAAAATGAACATTTTACAAGTGTTGTTGTGTGCATTGGCGAAAATGGCACGTTTTGCGGAAACTCGAGTGCATAAATAAAAAAAATAAAAAAAATTATTTGGCCGATTGAAACGCCATCATGAGAGATGGTATGGCGTCAAATGATGAGACTCAAAGCCTCGAAAGTAATTATGAATGTTGCTCGTCTGCGGGGTAGGCGCAGTGGTTAGAGTCTAGAATTAGAAACCAGCTATAATTATTTGTTTTGGCGCTATTAAATTGGCTCGTAAACTGAGCTCCGTGCGATCGTAAAACATTTCAACTAACTCTCAATCTTATGATTGTTTTGTTTTCTCTTCAACTGCTGCCGTTCTTAGTGGCTGAAGATGGATGAGGCCCAATGATTGCAAAATGATATCTTGGCGCACTTGACGTTTCCCATTGACTTGGGTTGAGTTGAGTTGCGCACACACACACACAGTTCAAGTGTGAATCCCTTGAATCAACCAGCCTAGCTAGATCATACTTAAGCAGTTCGTGTTCTATTTGGTTTTGTTTTTTGTGTGTTAAAATGTAATCAAACAATTTTTAATTGCATTGCAAAATGAAATATAACCAAGGGAGCAACATTACTGGTCAGAGCTTGTGCACAGTAGTTGGCCCCAATGGCAGGCGGAATGAGCTGAATCATGCTGACTGCTTACTGTTTTGAGCGTTCTGAATACAAATAAAGATGTTGAAGCTACCATGGCCAGATCAGCAACTGAAATGCAAAACTTTGTTGTTTGTAAAAATTGTTTACGATTATCTAACGTATAATTAGCATGGTTCATTTAAGTTCCATGCACAGTGTGCGCTATTTGAGCCTTTGCTGGGCGTCATGCTATGTTTTTTGCCCAAACAACAGTTTAAGTGTGCATTACTTTTCGGTTTTTTTCAGACTCAATTTAAACATTGTTGAGTTGAAATTGCTTGTTTATACTTTGTATTGGTGTGTTTAAAATTTCCTGGAGTGAACTGACCCCGGTACTAGATGAATAAACTGCAATAAGTATGAACTACCCTCTGTTCCATATCAATATAGAAATAAAAATATTATCTACGTAAATAGATGTACTTTTAGTAAAAGTATTAAAGAATAAAGTAAAAAAACTCTAAAGTCCGTCTAGCTCGACTATATAGTACTCTAAACATACTATTATATATAAATATATATTAAAATATTGCAACAAATAAATATAACTTCTTATTTTTGTTCAAAATCCATACATTTTTTAAAGTTTAATACAGGTCTGACTACTCTGGGCTTAACAACCTTATTTTTACTATTGTGTATCGGAGGTGGGCATGTTTGTTGGCGGATAACGCCTGTTTTCTTTCAACATCTTAGTTTTATCATATACACTGTTTATTTCCCGTCAAAAATGACGGGCTCGGTTTTAATAAAGAAAAAACATGAAATATTGATTTCCTGTAAGCTGAATTAGAAATCGGCGATGGTTACATAATCGATTTTAAATTGTGCAAATAACAATTGTTAGTTCAAAATATGTATAAAATACCCCTTTAAGTAAAAACGGAAACTATAGTACAACGAAAAAGTTTAAAAATTGTTTGTTAAACTGAAAATTTCAAAATGAAAATATATAATAAGTTTTTGAAGTTTCAATAAATCACAAAAAAAAATGCCTAAATATATGCTATAAAATTTTTCAAAACGAGTAAAGTATACCTTCGAGTTGGCCGAAGTTAAAAAACCCACGGCCGATTCGTAATGGTACAAAATCTTAAATTATAGCTCATTTTGTATGAGATTTCAAAAACATTTACTATTTTGATATCAAACTACATTCATATCAAATTGTTTTCCGGCAAAGCAAAAACAAGTCTCTTTATAAAGTCTTCAATTTCGGGTTGTATGGAAGATGGGCGTGTTCGTTAGTGGTTCACCAATTTCAGTTCTGTAGCTAAAATATTAGGCAATTTATAGAGTCTTCACTATTATGGGTTGTATGGGAGGTGGGAGTGTTCGTAGGCGGATTACGCCCATTTTTCTTCCACAATTTTGTTTTTATATAAAATACAAATGTATCAAATTTTTTTCCTGTAGCTTAAAGTGAAGCCTTTTTTTATAGTTTTAAATTTTGGGGTTATATGGGAATGGGCGTGTTCATTGGTGAATGACGCCCATTTTTCTAAAACGTCTTCATTTTTACATAAAATGAATAAATATCTAATTTGACTTATCTAGCCTCGACAGAGGCCTATTTATATAGTTTTCAATTTTGGGCTTGTATGGGAGGTAGCGTGGTCGTTGATGGATGACGCCCATTTTGTGAACACGCCTCATTTTTAATATAAAATTAATAAATACCTAATTTTATTTATGTAGCTTCGACCCAAGCTTCTTTATACACTTTATACACAAGCTTTATACAGTTTTCAATTTAAGGGTTGTATGGGAGGTGGGCGCGTTAGTGGGTGGATGACGCCCATTTTTCTAACACACCTCAATGTTGAAATATAACCTATTTAAGGTTAAATACCGAATTTAAGATTTTTAGCCTAAATATTTGCTTCTGTATGGATTTTTCATTATTGGGGTTGTAAGGGAGGTAGGCGTGATTTTCATCCGATTTAGCCCATTCTAGAACTTAATCTTTGTCTTTTAGAAAAAAGCTTAAATATGAAGTTTCATTACGATAGCTTGAAAAATTACGGCTGTAATCGTATCGACAGACGGACAGACAGACGGACATGGCTAAATCAACTCAGGTGGTGATGCTGAGCAAGAATATATACTTTTCTATACCTACCACGCCTCCTGAGAGGTGCCTGAAACCTGAAAGGTTAGGGTATGTTAACTTTGTGCAAACGTTTGTAACGCATAGAATGAAGCTAGTCCGTTATAGAAAAGTGCATATATTCTTGATCAGGGTCACCTCGTGAGTCGAGCTTTTCATGTCCGTCCGTCCGTCTGTCCGTCTGTGTGTTTTCCGTGTACATATGTTAAAAAGAAGAAGTTGTGATAATTGAATGAAACTCGGTACACATGGTCACATGGATCTGCACTATTGAATATTTTTGAAATCCGCCCACGGACACACCAACCTCATACAATGCAAAAATTGAAAACTGCATAATTGAGCTCATACTTAGCCTACAATAATAAAATTAGGTAAGTCTGTACTTTTATCAAAACAAACATATCTTCGAAAGATGGGTGTGATTTACCCATGGACACGCCCACCTCACATACAACTAAAAATTAAAAACTCAACAAATAAGCTCATCTTTAACACACACAGATAAAAAATGGTATGTATTTATTTTATATAAACAAAGACGTCTTCGAAAAATGGGTGTCATTTGCCCATGGACACGTCCACCTCCCATACAACCAAAAATTGAAAACGCAATTAATAAGATTATGTTTCACGTACAGAGATAAAATTTGGTACGTTTGTATTTTATAACAAAACAAAGATGGTTTTGAAAAATGGATGTCATCCACCCACGGAATCGCCCACCTCCCATACAACCCAAAAGCCCACCTCCCATACAACAATAGGATTTCCAATTTAATAATGTTTATAAATAATAATCAGATTTTACCACGATCAATAGGAAAAGTTATTTAAAATTATTTTGTACTTTGTAGTGATTTTGAAGTAGGTTTTTTTTTTGTTAAAAAGTTTTTATTTCTTGCTTTTTTAGAGAATAGGATAAATTTAAGAAAAAGTTTGTAAGCCGTAAACACAATTATTTAAGCTCATAATTTTAATTAAATTTACAGTAGTTTCCTCAAAGTGCCTCACGCTATTTATAATCTATCCTACCTTTTTAATTATTCTACCTACCCACCTACCAAATATTAGTACCCAAGTTTCAATATTAACTGAAATGCAGTGTTTTTCTAATTGTGACACGCCTCTTTGTTGAATCTAATCTACTTTTTTTTTTGTGGTTTGTTATAACTCTACCTATTCTTGTATTGATTTCAATACCCTAGTATCAATATTGACTGGGATATAGTGTTTGTTCAAATAGTGATATGCCTCGTTGTCGAATGTCGCCCACTTTTTCATAGTGTTTTCAATAATTCTACCCATTATTACAATGCATTTTATCACCCTTGTGTCAATATTATACAATTTTTTTAAACACTGCAACACCTATAAGTTGAATAACGCCCACTACCTCGGTATTCATTTGTAATAACTGTGCCTACCTCTGTACTTAATTTCAGTACCTT